>AWOL01S0068412.1:0-27216 GCA_000715115.1 Nicotiana otophora
GTAGAGATATCATATGTTCCTTCTATACATTTGCAAACAATCTCACTTATGCTTGTTCCTTAGGTATTTTCTATGTCTTGAGATTGTCCTCCATTTCTCTCTTTTGAAATTTCATCATCTTGGTAGTCCACTCCATCTTGTGTAGTCGGAGGAGTAGGAGTAAGAATAACAAATGATGGGCCATCAAAACCAATACTATCTCTATTCCTTTTCCTAGTATATTGGTTAACGGCTTTCCTTTTGTTTTGCTCTGCAAGCAATACTACATATACATTAGTTTGCTGCAAGTCGTCAATTCTATGATAAATTGTCAAATAAAGAGACAAAAACTAAGGACATAATTTTTGAAATGTCCTGATAATTTGAATTATGAATACAATATTAAGGACATAATCATTACATGTGTTGGCCACGCTGCCTTCTTGTATTTCTTTAACAGACAATGGAGCTGACATATTGATTGCATTTTCTTTATCTTGCAACTGTTCTCCATGTTCTTCGATTGCAAGTTCACAAGATTCTGCAAAATATTTATAAGAGCTAACACAATTAGTACTTGTTACTAATCTTTGATTAAAATAAAGATCTATAAGATGAAAACAACTCCGTCTAACCTTTTGCAACTGTCAAGATCGTGCCAGTTAAATCATTATCTTGACTAGCATTTTTTTGGCTTCCAATATTGTCTGTAAGAGAGAGAGGTGTAGATATATCATATGTTCCTTCTATACATTTGCAAACAATCTCACTTATGCTTGTTCCTTGGGTATTTTTTATGTCTTGAGATTGTCCTCCACTTCTCTCTTTTGAAATTTCATCATCTTAATAGTCCACTCCATCTTGTGTAGTCGGAGGAATAGGAGCAAGAGTAACAAATGATGGACCATCAAAACCAATACTATCTCTCTTCCTTTTCCTAGTATATTGGTTAACGGCTTCATTTTTATTTTGCTGTGCAAGCAACACTACATATATATTAGTTTGCTGCAAGTCATCAATTCTATGACAAATTGCAAATGAAGAGACAAAAACTAAGGACATAATTTTTGAAATGTCATGACAATTTGAATTATGAATACAATATTAAGGACACAATCAATACCTGTGTTGGCCACGCTGCCTTCTTGTATTTCTTTAACAGATAATGGAGCTGACATATTGATTGCATTTTCTTTATCTTGCAACAGTTCTCCATGTTCTTCGATTGCAAGTTCATAAGATTGTGCAAAACATTTACAAGAGCTAACACAATTGGTACTTGTTACTAATCTTTGATTAAATCAAACATGTATAAGATGAAAAAAACTCCGTCTAACCTTTTGCAATTGTCAAGATCATGCCAGTTAAATCATTATCTTGACTAGCATTTTTTTGGCTTCCAATATTGTCTGTAAGAGAGAGAGAGGTGTAGAGATATCATATGTTCCTTCTATACATTTGCAAACAATCTCACTTATGCTTGTTCCTTAGGTATTTTCTATGTCTTGAGATTGTCCTCCACTTCTCTCTTTTGAAATTTTATCATCTTGGTAGTCCACTCCATCTTATGTAGTCGGAGGAGTAGGAGTAAGAATAACAAATGATGGACCATCAAAACTAATACTATCTCTCTTCCTTTTCCTAGTATATTGGTTAACGGCTTCATTTTTGTTTTACTCTGCAAGCAACACTACATATATATTAATTTGCTGCAAGTCGTCAATTCTATGACAAATTGTCAAATAAAGAGACAAAAACTAAAGACATAATTTTTGAAATGTCCTGACAATTTGAATTATGAATACAATATTAAGGACACAATCAATACCTGTGTTGGCCACGCTGCCTTCTTGTATTTCTTTAACAGATAATGGAGCTGACATATTGATTGCATTTTCTTTATCTTGCAACAGTTCTCCATGTTCTTCGATTGCAAGTTCATAAGATTGTGCAAAACATTTACAAGAGCTAACACAATTGGTACTTGTTACTAATCTTTGATTAAATCAAACATGTATAAGATGAAAAAAACTCCGTCTAACCTTTTGCAATTGTCAAGATCATGCCAGTTAAATCATTATCTTGACTAGCATTTTTTTGGCTTCCAATATTGTCTGTAAGAGAGAGAGAGGTGTAGAGATATCATATGTTCCTTCTATACATTTGCAAACAATCTCACTTATGCTTGTTCCTTGGGTATTTTCTATGTCTTGAGATTGTCCTCCACTTCTCTCTTTTGAAATTTTATCATCTTGGTAGTCCACTCCATCTTATGTAGTCGGAGGAGTAGGAGTAAGAATAACAAATGATGGACCATCAAAACTAATACTATCTCTCTTCCTTTTCCTAGTATATTGGTTAACGGCTTCATTTTTGTTTTACTCTGCAAGCAACACTACATATATATTAATTTGCTGCAAGTCGTCAATTCTATGACAAATTGTCAAATAAAGAGACAAAAACTAAAGACATAATTTTTGAAATGTCCTGACAATTTGAATTATGAATTCAATATTAAGGACACAATCATTACCTGTGTTGGCCATGCTGCCTTCTTGTATTTCTTTAACAGACAATGGAGCTGATATATTGATTGCATTTTCTTTATCTTGCAACTTTTCTCCATGTTCTTCGATTGCAAGTTCACAAGGTTCTGCAAAATATTTACAAGAGCTAACACAATTAGTACTTGTTACTAATCTTTGATTAAAACAAAGATGTATAAGATGAAAACAACTCCGTCTAAACTTTTGCAACTGTCAAGATCGTGCCAGTTAAATCATTATCTTGACTAGCATTTTTTTGGCTTCCAATATTGTCTGTAAGAGAGAGAGAGGTGTAGAGATATCATATGTTCCTTCTATACATTTGCAAACAATCTCACTTATGCTTGTTCCTTGGGTATTTTCTATGTCTTGAGATTGTCCTCCACTTCTCTCTTTTGAAATTTTATCATCTTGGTAGTCCACTCCATCTTATGTAGTCGGAGGAGTAGGAGTAAGAATAACAAATGATGGACCATCAAAACTAATACTATCTCTCTTCCTTTTCCTAGTATATTGGTTAACGGCTTCATTTTTGTTTTACTCTGCAAGCAACACTACATATATATTAATTTGCTGCAAGTCGTCAATTCTATGACAAATTGTCAAATAAAGAGACAAAAACTAAAGACATAATTTTTGAAATGTCCTGACAATTTGAATTATGAATTCAATATTAAGGACACAATCATTACCTGTGTTGGCCATGCTGCCTTCTTGTATTTCTTTAACAGACAATGGAGCTGATATATTGATTGCATTTTCTTTATCTTGCAACTTTTCTCCATGTTCTTCGATTGCAAGTTCACAAGGTTCTGCAAAATATTTACAAGAGCTAACACAATTAGTACTTGTTACTAATCTTTGATTAAAACAAAGATGTATAAGATGAAAACAACTCCGTCTAAACTTTTGCAACTGTCAAGATCGTGCCAGTTAAATCATTATCTTGACTAGCATTTTTTTGGCTTCCAATATTGTCTGTAAGAGAGAGAGAGGTGTAGAGATATCATATGTTCCTTCTATACATTTGCAAACAATCTCACTTATGCTTGTTCCTTGGGTATTTTCTATGTCTTGAGATTGTCCTCCACTTCTCTCTTTTGAAATTTTATCATCTTGATAGTCCACTCCATCTTCTTTCCTCGCAGCTTCAAAAGATTCTGTAACATTTACAATTAATACTTGTTACTAATAGTTTACTAAAACTAATATTCAATATATCATGAAAATTCCATCTAACCTTGATTGACATCATTTTGATTTTCAAATTTCTCTTTAAGTGAGAGAGGTGTAGATAGATCATATATTTCTTTAACACATTTGCATACAATCTCACTTATACTTGTTCCTAATGGATTTTCTAAATCCTGAGATTGCACTTCAGATTTACATATTATTTCTGTTACACTTGTCTCTTTTGGATTTTTCTGGTCTTGACATTCCATTCCATCTTGAACTTGTACTCCATCAAAAGATTCTACACACATTTGTAATCACAAAAAAGTTTATATGTATTACGCTATTGAATATAAATTTTAATGATAATGAATTCAAATATTGTATCTAACCTTTCACAATTTCGATGCCAATATCAGTTTCATCTTCTAGATGCGCATCTCTATAATCGCTTTTATAATGATCTTCTACATGCACATCTATATCATCACATTGATCATCAACTGCATCTTTGCTAATTGGAATACTAGGTTCTCTCTCTATGGTCCTTTCATGAGGTTTGTCAAGAAGCTTCAATAAAGTATCAATCTTTTATCCTAGATTTTTCTTTAAAGCCTGTGAGATAGTATTTAAAATAAGAATCAGAATGTTAGCTGCTTATAAGTTACAGACACTTGGTCCTTAACATAAAGGTATAAGCTCACAAATTAAGGACAAGTGTTCCTTAACTTAGAGTTACAAAAACAGAAATTAAGGACATGTAGTCCTGAACTTAGAGTTACAAGTTAAAAAGTTAAGGACAGGTAGTCCTAAACTTCAAGTTACAAGCTCACAAATTAAGGACACTTGGTCTTTAACCTAGAGTTACAAGTACAAAAATTAAGGACAGGTAGTCCTAAACTTCAAGTTACAAGCTCACAAATTAAGGACACTTGGTCTTTAACCTAGAGTTACAAGTACAAAAATTAAGGACAGGTAGTCCTGAACTTAGAGTTCCAAGTTCAAAAAATAAGGACATGTAGTCCTGAACTTAGAGTTACAAGTTAAAAAGTTAAGGACATGTAGTCCTAAACTTAGAGTTACAAGTTAAAAAGTTAAGGACAGGTAGTCCTAAACTTCAAGTTACAAGCTCACAAATTAAGGACACTTGGTCCTTAACTTAGAGTTACAAGCACAGAAATTAAGGACATGTAGTCCTGAACTTAGAGTTCCAAGTTCAAAAGTTAAGGACATGTAGTCTTGAACTTAGAGTTACAAGTTAAAACGTTGAGGACAGGTAGTCCTAAACTTCAAGTTACAAGCTCGCAAATTAAGGACACTTGGTCTTTAACTTAGAGTTACAAGCACAAAAATTAAGGGCAGGTAGTCCTGAACTTAGAGTTCCAAGTTCAAAAAATAAGGACATGTAGTCCTGAACTTAGAGTTACAAGTTAAAAAGTTAAGGACATGTAGTCCTGAACTTAGAGTTACAAGTTAAAAAGTTAAGGACATGTAGTCCTGAACTTAGAGTTACAAGTTAAAAAGTTAAGGACATGTAGTCCTGAACTTAGAGTTACAAGTTAAAAAGTTAAGGACATGTAGTCCTGAACTTAGAGTTACAAGTTAAAAAGTTAAGGACATGTAGTCCTGAACTTAGAGTTACAAGTTAAAAAGTTAAGGACATGTAGTCCTGAACTTAGAGTTACAAGTTAAAAAGTTAAGGACAGGTAGTCCTAAACTTCAAGTTACAAGCTCACAAATTAAGGACACTTGGTCCTTAACTTAGAGTTACAAGCAAAAAAATTAAGGACATGTAGTCCTGAACTTAGAGTTACAAGTTAAAAAGTTAAGGACATGTAGTCCTGAACTTAGAGTTACAAGTTAAAAAGTTAAGGACAGGTAGTCCTAAACTTCAAGTTACAAGCTCACAAATTAAGGACACTTGGTCCTTAACTTAGAGTTACAAGCAAAAAAATTAAGGACATGTAGTCCTGAACTTAGAGTTACAAGTTAAAAAGTTAAGGACATGTAGTCCTGAACTTAGAGTTACAAGTTAAAAAGTTAAGGACAGGTAGTCCTAAACTTCAAGTTACAAGCTCACAAATTAAGGACACTTGGTCCTTAACTTAGAGTTACAAGCACAGAAATTAAGGACATGTAGTCCTTAACTTAGAGTTCCAAGTTCAAAAAATAAGGACATGTAGTCCTGAACTTAGAGTTACAAGTTAAAAAGTTAAGGACAGGTAGTCCTAAACTTCAAGTTACAAGCTCACAAATTAAGGACACTTGGTCCTTAACTTAGAGTTACAAGCACAGAAATTAAGGACATGTAGTCCTTAACTTAGAGTTCCAAGTTCAAAAAATAAGGACATGTAGTCCTGAACTTAGAGTTACAAGTTAAAAAGTTAAGGACATGTAGTCCTGAACTTAGAGTTACAAGTTCAAAAGTTAAGAATAGGAAGTCCTAAACTGAGAGTTACAAGCTCAAAAATTAAGGACATGGTGTCCTTAACTTAGAGTTACAAGCACAGAAATTAAGGATATTACCTTGATGTCATTTTGAATCCTTTTTTCTGATAAAGCTATTTTTTGATGTATTCTAGTACATTCTACCTCCATATCCTTTTTGAACTTCTCCGATAATCTCTGAATCAAAAACTATAAAAACAAAAAAGTCACTTAAGCAAAAATAAGCAAATAAAAAACTAATGGTATTCAAAGACAGAAAACCTACGTTAACAATTTCCTTAAGCAAGACTTCATCAAATTGTGTTGAAGGCATTGAACTTTGATCTTGAGACAATGGCACATGCACACTAGCGGTCTCCGCATCTACTTCAAAAGAAAGAAATGGTACCATCTCGAGCAACTGATATAACTATTATATAAGAAAAAAAACGTAAGTATTCAGAACTAAAACACATAAATAAAAAAATAGCTAGTAATCCTATTAACTTACTTTTTTATTATAGAAGTACTTTTTACATAGGGTATCATAATGTGGAGATTTCATATCTGAATAACATAGCATCCGAGGGAACCCACATTCTCTGAAGTTCACAAATTATTTTTCCTGAAAAATTGAGAATACTTCTATAATCCAAACACAGAAGGCGAAAGGGAAGCCAAGTATAGTATAACTGTCCTTCTCTTTCTCTTTCTAATTCTCATTCTCATTGTCTGAAGTATTTTGTTTGGGCTTCAAGCAACTCTTCAATGGTCTTAGTAACTTTTCATAACAAAGAGAGCCCCAATTGAAAGAAAAGCAGAGTTCATCGTCATCTATGATTTTCATTACCCGCTCAGACACATTCCGATTCTTGCGCTTCCCCATCAACACAGATTCAACAAAATAAATTGTTGCCAACTTCACCATATCGTCATGGCTGCCTACAAACGATGCAGTTGTACCATATGGGTGACTAGTAATAAAATGCCATAAATCGCCTAACCCGATTCTATCCTTTCCAGGGAAGTAGACTTTCGAAAGCCTATTCTTTTTTTCACATAAAACTTTGAAGTCCACTGAAGAAGAACATTTTAACCCGGTAATTATCTGAAATGCTTCACGTGTAAACCTCACTTCATGATTAAAAACCTTGAATGTCATTGAATGCAAGTCATTGCTTACAATTTCTGAAAGCAACACACAATGAATAAGTCTACCACAGAACTTCACACCTTGTAATCGGAAAAAGTTTCCGAAAATACCATCCCTCAACTTCTTCCATTGCGTGTTCGACAAGAAACTTTTTATTGTTTTCTTATACTGAAAATCTCCTTTCCAATAGCTCATCGAATTACGCCAATCATCAAACTCGAAAACACGATCTCCTTCCATTAGCACACTACAAAGAAGGAAATAGAACGTAAATATTAGGACTATTTTTCTGAAATGTCCTTAATATTTAAACTACAAAACTAAAATTCAGGACCTAAGTAGATGCATCTTTAATAGAATAACAGTAAACTAAAATTAGCTTACAAATTCTTAGGACTATTTTTCTGAAATGTCCTTAATATTTAAACTACAAAACTAAAATCCAAGACCTAAGTAGATGCATCTTTAATAGAAGAACAATAAACTAAAATTAGCTTACAAATTCTTAGGACTATTTTTCTGAAATATCCTTAATATTTAAACTAAAAAACTAAAATCCATGACCTAATTAGATGCATCTTTAATAGAAGCACAATTAACTAAAATTAACTTACAAATTCTTAGGACTATTTTTCTAAAATGTCCTTAATATTTAAACTAAAAAACTAAAATTTAGGACCTAATTAGATGCATCTTTAATAGAAGCACAATTAACTAAAATTAGCTTACAAATTCGTAAGACTATTTTTCTGAAATGTCCTTAATATTTAAACTAAAAAACTAAAATCCAGGACCTAATTAGATGCATCTTTAATAGAAACACAGTTAACTAAAATTCCTAAACACGGTTAGTTTACAAATTCTTAGGACTATTTTTCTGAAATGTCCTTACATAATCAATATATTGATTGAACCACAAACACATTTCAATACCAAAAGGTTCTCAATAACTTTCTCACAAAAATCCGCACCTTATTCCTCAGCGAATCAAGTTATAATCATTATTTTGGACATTTCATACATACTTGATGACAAACACAGCATTGATCATGATTAGAGATATACAAAAAAGAAAAATGCATAAAAGCAAAATCGAAAATATACCAGTATGCTGATTCGCTGCAGAGAAGATGATAAAGGAGAAGAGATTAAGTTGGATAAAGTATACGCAAAGAATTGTTGTGGGCTGGGCAGAAACGATATTGAGGGAGCGAAATTTTGCTTATGAAATTTTGGCTCTGAACTTCGATCGAGAGAAGAGAGTTGCATGCAGGAATGATATTGACGGAGCGAAATTTGCCTATGAAATTTTGGCTCTAAACTTAGATGAGAGAAGCGTATAAAGGAAGGGTTTGGGAATAAAAGAAAAAGAAGAAAGGATAAAAATATCTTTTCATATTAATTATTATAGAGTTATGATTATTTTTGCTCAACATTAGAATTGATGGATAAAAAATAAACACCACCTTATTTAATGGCTAGCCCACGCCATTTACATGCAAATAACTTGGTAAACGAATATATGCTTGGGAACATTTTACAGTGTCTTGTCTACCTTCACTTTATACCCATTTTCTATACTAACAACTCACCAGTCACCACCTACCCTATTGAACGAAGACGAATCCCCATTTATTTACAAAGACGCCACACAGGTGTTAGAAAACAATTACACTCATTTCCTATACTTGTCAAACCTTCTGAAACACCATTTACAAGCATTTCTTCAAAGGTTTGTTTGATAGTTACAAATAGTGTCAGTTAATGGCTGCCGAACATGATCAAATGCCAGTGAAGGAAGAAGAGTATCTGGACGTCCTTACTAAAACTGGAGAAAAAACTGGCATCTCTAAGCCCAGGTACCAATCCCACATAATTAGGGTTATACCGAATGTTGATCAATTTTTCATTTCTTATTAGTTTGAATTCTTGGTATAAGTTTGCTGATTGGAATTTTGATTCAACTAGTTGGGTTCGAACGGACAGAATTATGTATTCATTATACTTTTACTCCTCCATCAGCCTACTTACTGCTATTGGCTTCTTTTATGCTAGAATGTGGCAACTCAGCAAGTTCTCACCGACACAGTCTTAAAATATATGCGGTTAGAGGCAGGGCTGTTGAGTAGGATAGGAGAAAGCAGCTTCCCATCTCTTGTACTTTCTTCCAAAAGAAATAAACAGGAGAAAAAGTGAATTGAATCTTGACAAGATACCTAATTTGTCAAATTGACTAATAGAATTTGATATATTTAAGCTCATAGTTCCCTAAATATATCACGTTTTAATGATGTCTTGGTACCAATTACCATAATTGTGCTACTTGTTCAGAGGGGATGTTCACAGAGCTGGAGACTACCATCGGGCTGTTCATGTATGGATATTTGCTGAGAGTACACAACAACTACTACTCCAACGACGTGCTGATTGCAAGGATTCCTGGGCTGGTCTGTGGGATATCTCAAGTGCCGGTCATATATCTGCTGGAGATTCATCTCTTATTTCAGCAATGTATGTTCCAGCATGAAGCTGAACTTTCGGGATATAGTTTCACATGAACTGGTTTTATTTTTCCGAGTTTGCTTTCATCTGTTGATGCCTCAGGCAAATTCTTAAACATAAAGTTTTTTGCATGTTCTTGAACCATTATTTGGTAACTTTTGTTCTATGATCGTAGATTGTCTCGTTGCGTCGCTCGAAATTTCAGTGATTCTGTATTCTCCTGCCTCTTTGTGTTGCTGCTTTTTTCATCTACCAATGGATTTCTTTTTCTTCCTTATCTTTCTCAAATAAAAAGAAGAAACCATATCTTGAACCAACTCTCTCTGTGGCTTATGACGAGTGAAATGAAAAACTCTTTGCCCTCTATCTGTGATCTTTTTACCATCATAAAGCTTTCTGTCTCTCTCTCTCTAAACTTTCTAATGGAAAATGTCGTATCTGATATTATTTCACAATGAATGGATCTCGCAGCAATGACTCCTCTGGTTTGCTATCATGCTAATTGATACAAACACTTCACGTGCTGCATAAAGTGGAATAGCTTTTGCTGATGTAATTTCACACTTCACCAAATGCTCAGCTCTTAGAACTTGCTTTTTTTCTTTTGTTAAGTAATAGTCAGCTGTCACAATTTTGCAGTGCATATGATCATTCAAGTGTCAATAATTTCTTCCTTATAAAAACGCAAACTGCAACTTCTGAACCTCTTTAATTATGAAGAAATATAAAATATGTTATTTTTGTAACGCACATTTATCATACAAAGAGAGTTTTTTCATGCCAGTGAATAACCCATGCATAACCCGCTTTGAAATGCTGAATGTTCTCTTCTGTGCTATTGCATACATACTTCGCATGAGCACTCTTACTTCTAAATGCTTTTCTGCTGGGGCTTGTACTGTTGCTTACTAATACATTCTTGCAGGCGAGAGCTTCAAGAAGAACTTGGTGTAACTCTTCCGAAGGATGCATTTGAATTAATATTTGTTTTTCTTCAAGAGTGGTTGGTATACTAAAGCTCTAATTCATCATGTCTTCTTATTATACAGTATCAAGCAGACTGTCTGTTAGCTTCAGAGCTATGAATTTGTTCTTCTTCTTGTTGAATCTTCTGGACAAATGTGTTGTCCGTTATCTGTCAACTGGTAAATAAGATCTCATTACATAATGAAAACATTTTTCTTTGCAATTGACGAATACAACTGAGTTACCTAAATGCAAATTTTGATAATGATGTTTGCTATTTCGTATGCACCTTGAGCTGTCAGGGAGCTTGGTGGCATATAGAAGTGGGGCAACCAAAGAAAAGAAATATTGATAGCTATACTGTTGGAAATGTTCATAAGGTTTTAATCCCATCAGTTTTCATTATTAACACTATCACTAATTAGCTCCTAATAGATCGAGTATGTGATACTTTTGGCGATGTGTTTGAAGCCCAGAGTTAACAAAACCTCAGTCATTAAATTTGCGGCCCATCTGCCTAATATGAGTTATTGGTGCTGATCTTTTTGTTTGATCCGGTAGACTAGACTGTAGTATAATTCTATTTTACAGGTATAACTCAAGCATGTCTATAATATGTGGTTATTACCTTAATATAAACTAATATTTCAAGCACATATCTATCAAATGATGTTCAAATTTCTGTGTCCGTTTTGCCCAAACTTTCCAGGGCTTTTACACATATGCAATTTATTGGACTTTAACTATTAGAGCACTTTCTTGATAGTGTTTTTTTTTTTTGGGATAAATCAAATACTTTGTTGATAGTTATATCATAACCAACTAGGAAGGAAAGAAAATAATACATACTCTAGAACATGTGCAATCATACGTACGCTGAATGTCCCATTAAATTGCAGCACTATCAATGATGGCAAGTTCATCAACAATGAATACAATGATGTATATCTAGTGACAACAATAGATCCAATTCCTTTGGAGGCCTTTACACTTCAGGTTAGTAGTTTTGTTTGTCGTTAAATTTTCTAGTAGTTGCTCAGATTGCCTGAGATTACTATGTGTTCATCACTTGGTATCTCATGTTTTGCCTTAGGTTTATTGTTCATTAACTGGAAATAGAATTCCTGCAATAAGAATGAATGTAAAGGGACTAAGCTGTCTATAAGTGTAACGTCTTCACAGTTTTTGTCTTTTATCTTAAGTGTGTTGGAGATGAATTCTTGAAATTTTATAGATTATTAATTTTTTTAATTTGAAGGTAAATAATTTTATTAATGATGGGAAATCTCCCGGTATACCAAAAGGTATAGAACCTATTGAAGAATATGGTTCTCTACGGAAGCATCCAACTAATGAAACCTCATGGGCGCACGAAAAAAAAAAAATGAAGAGGTGATTTTTGGATACCAACCAACTAGGGATGGCAATTGGGGCGGGGCGGGGCAGGTGAAACACTTAACAGGGCAGGGTAGGGCAAAGTTTAATTTTTGAAAAAATTTAATGGGGCAGGGCAGGTGGCAGGTCAGCCCTTAGTCCAAATAGTGGGCCATTTGGTAGCTTGAGGCCCAGTTCATTCCTTGCTTTTTGTAACTTTCATTTTTTTCTTTTGTTTTAAATTGCTAAATATGTACTTGAATATGTACGTATATCTCAAAAGAAATAACAAGCTCATGCCAAAAAATGGTGATAGCTTTGTAAAATATGGTGTGTGGTTTTCGATTTTTTAATCTAAAGTAGCCAGGTTTACAAGTGGTAATTGAAAAATAGCCACAGTTTCAAAAATAATTGAAATTTAGCCACTTTTCATATAAAGATAAATTTGAAAGAAAACACTGTTCAAAATCCGAAAAATATTCCAGCATAATATACTGGAGTTCAAATTTTTTACATGGTAACTTCCAGTATAATATACTGGAGTTTCAGCATAATATACTGGTCCAGCATAATATGCTGGAAGTTCATACACATGTGCTCCAATCTCCAGTATATTATGCTGGAACTTTTCGTGTGCTGGAGTTCCAGCATAATATGCTGGAAGTTCATACACATGTGCTCCAATCTCCAGTATATTATGCTGGAACTTTTCGTGTGCTGGAGTTCCAGCATAATATGCTGGAAGTTCATACACATGTGCTCCAATCTCCAGTATATTATGCTGGAACTTTTCGTGTGCTGGAGTTCCAGCATAATATGCTGGAAGTTCATACACATGTGCTCCAATCTCCAGTATATTATGCTGGAACTTTTCGTGTGCTGGAGTTCCAGCATAATATGCTGGAAGTTCATACACATGTGCTCCAATCTCCAGTATATTATGCTGGAACTTTTCGTGTGCTGGAGTTCCAGCATAATATGCTGGAAGTTCATACACATGTGCTCCAATCTCCAGTATATTATGCTGGAACTTTTCGTGTGCTGGAGTTCCAGCATAATATGCTGGAAGTTCATACACATGTGCTCCAATCTCCAGTATATTATGCTGGAACTTTTCGTGTGCTGGAGTTCCAGCATAATATGCTGGAAGTTCATACACATGTGCTCCAATCTCCAGTATATTATGCTGGAACTTTTCGTGTGCTGGAGTTCCAGCATAATATGCTGGAAGTTCATACACATGTACACCAATCTTCAGTATATTATGCTGGAACTTTCCGTGTTGCAGTAAAATAATGGCTATTTTTCAATGACTTTGCAAACGCTGGCTATTTTTCAATTACCGGTCCGAAAATTGGCTAGCCCGTGCTGTAATTCAAAAATAGCCAGATTTACAAGTGGTAATTGGAAAATAGCCACAATTTTAAAAGTAATCGAAATTTAGCCACTTTTCATGTAAAGATAAATCTGAACGAAAACGCTGTTCAAAATCCGGAAAATATTCCAGCATAAGTTCGAATTTTTTACATGTGAACTTCCAACATAATATACTGGAGTTCCATCATAATATACTGGAGTTCCAACATAATATACTGGAGTTCCAGCATAATATGCTGGAAGTTCATACACAGATGCTCCAATCTCCAGTATATTATCCTGGAATTTTCGGTGTGCTGGAGTTCCAGCATAATATGCTGGGAGTTCATACGCAGGTGCACCAATCTCCAATATATTATGCTAGAATTTTTCGTGTTGCAGCAAAATAGTGGCTATTTTTCAATGACTTTGCAAACACTAGCTATTTTTCAATTACCAGTCCGAAAACTGGCTAGCCCATGCTATCTCCCTAAAAATAACCCCGTCAATTTTTTTTAATTTGAATTAAGTACTTATCTTTCATTATAGTATCTTTTAAATGTACAATAGTCACAAAACGTTAAATGAAGCAGACTTTTACTCATTTCTGTACACGTCTTTCTCTATTTTGTTTTAAAAACACCAAAAAGAACTTATAGGTATCCTCAAAAGGTACTAAATAATTTAAAATTTAAAGTTGCACACCCTACTAAAAAGTTATTGCAAGAATTTCATTCACAGTTTTGATTAAGTTACATTCACCTCTTCTAATATTACATGCAAACACTTAAATGGAAGACCAAATCACTATTTATTAGTATATAATACCCAAAGTGACATTGAAAACAGAGAATATTAAGTTAGAATATTGTTTAACAAAGAGTAAAAAAATTAACAAGTTGATAGTTAGAGACGTGTTTGTGAACATAAAATAATTTTTATTTTGCTTAATTACGAATGAATCAGAAAAATATTTTGTTTTGACAACAAAAATAAATAAAATGATTAGTGGGGCGGGGCGGGGCAGGACGAGGTCTAAATAGGGCAGGAAGTTACATGGGGCAGGGCAGGAGAAATTTTTGGCAGGGGAAGACTTAACCCGCGCTTCCCTACCCCACCCCACCCTATTGCCATCCCTAGAACCAAGCAAAAGAAAAAAAACATACATTTTTTGGCTCCTTGGGAATCCAAATGATAAGTGGAGGACATTCGACTTGGGAGGGGGTTGCCTTCCCGCAAAGCTTGATTTGGAACCATAAAACACATAGAAATGTGTGTTTTTCACATGGCTAGCAGCAAGAGATGTGATCTTGATGACAGAGAATGAATCTGAGGAAGAGGAAGGTTACTTACATCACTTAGTGTTTTATGTGTAAGGGCTTGGGCAAGGATGTCAATCATCTCCTCCTACATTGTCAGGTAGTTTCAAAGCGATGGTGAGAAATTCCGAGTTGGTCATGAATACATTTAGTGATGCCAATCATAGTGAAAGAAGTAATGTTCAACTGGATTATGGTAGCTGACAAGGTGCAGGGCCTGGAAAGTTACTCCACTAGCACCTGCCTTTTGAAGAAAAAGAAATGAGAGAGTTTTTGAAGTTGTAGGAGATAAACTTTGTACAATTATGGGGTAGCCTTTTATCCTAGGCTAACTAGGCACTATCTTCTGAAGCTTGGCTAAACTTGGATGTCCCAAACGCCTGTAAGTTAAGTTTGGAGGATTTGTAACTGGATATATATGTTGTGGATGGATTGAGAGAGTTAAGATAGTAAAGGCTTTGTGATTCACTCCCTGTGCCAATCGTTCGTCCCGTACTGCGGTCATGCATAATAAAAGAATCATCAATAAATAATATACTATAATTGAGGGCACGACTCAAACAACTAACACATATAAGACTGAAAGGACAGCCAGGGACATAAAGAACATAATCTAGAGTGACACAGGATATGGATTAGCTTGTCCAATTCCTTTTGCTTTTGTTTGAAACCCATTGACTAAAGTAACAGTAGGAAGAGATTGGGAATAAATAATATTAGACAAAAGTGTTTTGTTACCAGAGATATGGCCTGAAGCGCCAGAGTCCATGACCCACGGTTCAAGAGTACTAGACTGTGAAACACAAGCAAAAAAAATTACCAGCAACAGAAGTATCAGTATGAGCAACAAAGGCTACTTGTGGATATGTCTGCTTACTTGCTCGATGCTGAAAGAACTCATTATATTTTTCGATATGGTAATAAATATCATTAAAAAAGGGCAAAATATGCCCGTATACAACGAGCATACCAAAAGCTAGAAAATCTTACAAAAGGACTACGGAAGACACCCAATCTTCTATACAAAATAGGAACCCCATGGGTACACCAAAAATAAATAAGGGAAAAGAAACTACTCCTCAAGTGAATAAGATCTTTTTCTACTCCATCAAAAACTCTCCTATTCCTCTCATTCCAAACAACCTACATGAGTGCTAGAGGAGCAACATCTGCATCTTCTCCTCTGTCTTCTGAAGGCCCAACTAAAAATAGTTTCTTTCACCGTGTCTGGCATCAGCCCCTTGAAACTGAACCAACTCACAATTTCCCCCCACAAATAAGATACTATTTGACAATGTATAAGGAGGCGATTCACATCTTCTCCCGATCCTTTACACATGAAGCACCAACTAACACAAATAATCTTCTTTTTCCTCAAATATTCCGCCATCAAAATCACTCCTCTTGTAGCTAGCCAATTAAAAGAGGCACACCTTTCTCGGTAGGCAGAAATATTCGGGACCCCCCCTAAACTTGACAACTTTTATTTAGTTTCCCCCTTAAACTTTACGTGGTCTTTAATATCCCCTGAACTTGGAAATTTAACAGCCTCGACCTCCCTAGATGTTGATGTGGCAAAGGGCGTGAATATACTCTCTTTTAGGCGCGTGGGAGGGAAGAAAAATCGAAAAATCAATTTCTAAGTGGGGTATTTTTCAAATATTAATTGCCTTATAATCAAATATAATGATTTATTTGTCTCAATTGTATTTGTTGTTGTCTCTTCTGAATATACATTGCACTTTATCTCAATTGTATTTTAGATACAATGAATATTTGTTGCGACTATGTATTTTTTTTTCCGGACCAAATATGCAAAAGTTAGTTGAAACTCTATTTTTTTTAGCCAAATAAAAAGAAGGTTTAGCCAAAGTAATGAAGTTCAAATGATGTATTTTCTACAAAAAGAAAAAATTATTGTTACAATGACTATTTATTTAAACTATGCATTATTTTTTTCCTGGTCAAATTCGTAAATTATTTGGTTGAAATTTTATTATTTTTAGCCAAAATATTTTTTTCCAAAATATCCAATAACATATATTTTATATATATATTGTTTAGATGCAATGAGTATATGTTTTAACTATGTATTCCTTCTTTTCCAGACCAAATATGTAAAAATAACTTGATTGACATATCATTATCTTTATCCAAATAAAAAATTATAGTCAAAATAATATTAGTCCAAATTTTTTTATAGATTTGACATAAAAAATAATTTAAATAATCAGTGGACTTAAAAAGGTAAAAATATATATTTTATTGTAGAAAAATACCACATGGACAAAAATAATCCATGTAGTAGCGCGTGTGTCACTCTCCCATGGATTGTCAACGTCTAGGGGGGTTGAGGCTATCAAAATACCAAGTTCAAATGGGTATTAAAGGCCACGTAAAGTTTAAGGGGGAACTAAACAAAACTGAAATGGTTCCAATAAGAGCCCTATTTGCTTCCAACATCAGTTTAAACTTGAGGATATCTTTTTGGAATGACAATTGGATAGGAAATGGTCCCCTCAAAGAGAGTTTCCTAGATATTTTCAGCTTAGCACAACAACCTGATGCAACTCTAGCTGAAACTTGGAGTCTACAGGGTTGGAACCTAACCTTTAGAAGATATCTTAATGACTGGGTAGTGAGCAGAGGGATTGATTTCTTCGGTCTTCTTCACAATTTGAGGGAAACTACTGAACAAGAAGACAAGCTGGTGTGGGATAGAAGCAACAATGGTATCTTTACAGTAAAGTCAGCATACAAGATCTTAAACAAGTGTGATCAGAACTATGGCCCCTAGCATTGGAAACATATATGGAAGGCGAAAGTTCTCCTTAAGGTGACAATCTTTTGCTGGTTAGTAGTCAAACAGGCTGTTCTAACTCATGAAAATTTGATGAAGAGAGGAACACAACTATGCTCAAAATATTTTGTGCGGCAATGAGAATGAGACAATCAACCATCTATTCATCCACTGCCAGGTGACTGTTAGACTGTGGCAACTGTTCATGAGCATGAAAGGCCTAAGCTGGATAATGCCTAGGAGAATTGATGAGATGATGGCAAGTTGGAATGGCTCCGGGATAATTACAGGCCAAAAGAAGTGGTGGAACATTGTCCCAACATATATTTGATGGACAATTTGGAAGGAAAGAAACTCTAGATGCTTTGAAGATTTGACAAACCCTGAACAAAGGATTAAGATGAACTGTATATTTTTGTTTTATTGTAAAGAAGCTCTTGTACAAGATGTAGAATCTCTAGTAGATCTCATTGGCTCCTTGTAGCTGTCACAAGATTGGTTTTTGTCAATTTTGGGTCTTGTATCCACTATCTTGTTACTCTTTAGCACAATCTTTGTGCTAGGGACTACTTTTATCAATATTATTGCGTGCACACTACCCTCTCCAGACCCCACTTGTGGGATTACACTGGGTTTGTTGTTGTTGTTATTGTCGTTACCTTCTAAAAAAAAGTTGCCAGGTTTGGGGTCTCGAACTATTCTGCCTTCTCGGTACCCTAGGAATTCATATCGAATTATGTGGGAAAACCGGCTCCTCCCTAGTTAGAAGCTTCTTACTTAACAGAAAAATTGCCATTTTCCCGGTTCCCCATCTCCATGCATCATGTCTATCTTCGGGAACTTTTTGATTGTGAAGCATACCGAGCAAGTTTTGAAAATCTTCTACCTTTCAGTTTTGCAAGTTTCTTCTAAACCTCACATCCCATTGTACTTTCTCCTTGTAGACTCCACAACCGTTGGACATGCATCTTCTTTTGGCTTGAAATATTGTACATATTCGGATATGTGATTCTCAAAGCGTTGTTCCCGCACCACTTATGCTGCCATTAACTTATCTTCCTCCTATCACCCACCCTAATTGAGATGTTGTCACTAGACTCTTCTTGCCTCTTTTAGATATTCCTCCATAGCCCACACCCATAGGAAAGTGAGATATTTTTTGTCCTCTGCCCCTTCTAAAACCCCGTGCTTCTCCGCAATTACCCCTCTCCAAAGAGTATTCACCTCTACCCTAAATCTCCATAGCCACTTACCTAATAGTGCCTTATAACATTTCGATGTAGTAACAATCTTCCAATTGACAAAGTGAAATTTTCTCTCCATGTTTGCACCGTCCCATGGGAGGTTCCTTTGAAGTTTTTCCAACTTGTAACAGTAGTTGGGGCGTGCAATAAGGACATGAAATATGTGGGTATGCTTGATAGAGTACTCTTAATCAGCACTTCCTTTCCCCCTTTTGATAAGTACCACTTTTGCCAACCCGCTAACCTCTTTTCTACTCTCTCAATGACCGGATTCCAAACTACTTGGTCCTTATTAGATGCTCCTCATGGGAGACTCAGATAAGTAGTAGGAAGAGCTCCAATCATGCAATTCATCACCTGTGCTAGACCCTCTATATTCTCCACCTCACCAACCAGGATAAACTCGCATTTTTTGAAATTGATCTTTAGGCCTGACGCGACCTCGAACCATGTCAACACTTGTATAAGAAAAAACAACTGAGTATTGTCAGCATCACAAAAAACTAAAATGTCATCCGCAAACAAAAGATGAGACACCCTCATGGTACCTTGTCCACTGTAGATTTTTGAGAAGAAGAAAATGTTTCTTGTATTTCTGTATATTTCTTACATCCCTAAGCAAAGGTATTTATAGAGTAAGTCCTATGGCTATTTTAGGAAGAAAACTAAATTACAATCAATTTACAATCAATCAGAATAAAATCAAATCTCAATTAGAATCAAATCTTTCCTAATAATTAAGTCAATCAATACTCCCCCTCAAGTTGATGCAAAGATGTCGCACATGACCAACTTGCAAACCAGCGTATGAAACGTCCGTTTGTTGAGACCCTTGGTAAACATATCAGCTAACTGTTTTTCTGATGGCACATGAAACAAACACAATACACCAATTGTAATTTTTTCTTTGATGAAGTGTCGATCAATTTCCACATGCTTTGTTCGGTCATGCTGGACTGAATTATGAGCTACACTGATGTCAGCCTTATTGTCACAGTACAAGGAAAGTTTTCCTTTTTCAGACAGTCTCAATTCCTCTAGTAGTTTTTGTAGCCAAAGCAGTTCGCAAACACCTTGGCCATAACTCTATATTCTGCCTTGATCTAGCAACTACACTTTGTTTCTTGCTTCTCCAAGTAACTAAGTTTCCTCCTACGAGCGTACAGTAACTGGATGTAGATCTTCTGTCATCCAGAGATCTAGCTCAATCCGCGTCTGTAAAGGCTTCTATTTGGAGGTGATCATGTTTGGAGAAAAGTAGATCTTTCCCTAGAGCAGACTTCAGATACCGCAAAATGTGAAAGACAACTTGCATATGAGGATCTCGGGGATCATGCATGAACTGACTCACCGGGCTAACTGAATAGGCTATGTCTGGTCTAGTGTGAGAGAGATAAATGAGTCTTCCAACCAACCTCTGATATCTCTCCTTATCAACTGACTCTCCAACTCCGCTATGTAACTTGTAATTGCTTTCGATGGACGATTCTGCGGGTCTACAATCTATTATACCAGTTTCTTTCAAGAGATCCAGAATATACTTCCTCTGAGAAATAGAGATTCCCCTTTTTGATCTAGCAACCTCAATTCCCAAGAAGTACTGCAATTTTCCTAGATCCTTGATCTCAAATTCATGTGCCAACAACTTCTTCAATCGGGCCATCTCCTCTTTGTCATCTCCTGTCATTACTATGTCATCAACAAAAACTATGAGAAGAGTGAGTTTACCCGTATGATGTCTTATGAAGCGGGTGTGATCAACATTGCTTTGTTGGTAATCAAAGGAGATCATTGCTTTGTAGAACCTGTCAAACCAAGCTCTGGGGGATTGCTTCAGTCCGTACAAGGCTTTCTTCAATCTGCATATCTTTTCTTGACCTTTTGCAGTATCAAATCCAGGAGGAATCTCCATATACACCTCTTCTTCTAAGTCTCCATGAAAAAATGCATTCTTCACATCAAACTGTTGCAAGTCCCAATCAAGATTAGCTGCACAAGACAAAAGAATTATAGTAGTATTGATCTTAGCAATAGGGGCAAATGTCTCTTGATAATCCACTCCATAAGTCTGAGTAAATCCCTTCGCCACCAATTCTTGCTTTGAATCTTTCAATCGAGCCATCAGCTTTGTGCATCACAGTGAAGACCCATTTGCATCTAACGAACTTCTTGTCTGGTGGTGAAGTGACAAGTTCCCAAGTCTTATTTTTTGACTAGGCCTTCATTTCTTCAATCATAGCTTACTTCCATTTAGGATCTGCAAAAGTTTCCCTCCAATTTTGGGGAATAGACACAAAAAAAATTAGACAAGGCAAAGGTTCTATAGGAGGGAGACAAAGAATTATAGGAGACAAAACTAGATAAAGGGTGTTTGGTGGTGCAAGATCTGACTCCTTTTCTGTGAGCAATTGGTTCATCTAACTCATTAGGAAATGTAGATAACTCACCAGTAGAAGAAGGTTCATCTTTGGTAGATTGCATGATGGCTTCTTCTGCTCTATTTTTCCTTGAGTAAGTTTTCAAATTAGGCCTATCCAAACGCCCAATAGTCTCCCCCTAATTTCTTTCTCCAAATTCACTTTCCCCTGTGACAATGTCATCAAGAGGCCCAGTAATGGAACTAGGTAGAATCACTTCTTCCTCCTTACTGCTCTTCCCCTGAAAAGGTGATGAGGTAATACTGAAATAGGGATCAGATTCTTGAAAAGTAACATCCATGCTAACAAAAGATCTCATAGAGGGAGGATGATAACATTTGTAACCTTTCTGTGTCGGAGAATACCCAATGAAAACACACTTTATAGCTCTAGGATCAAGTTTCCCAAAATTTCTAGTGTGGACAAAGCAAACACACCCAAACACCTTTGGAGGAATATTATATTCATTCTTACCCTTTAAAGCTTCCAGAGGACTTTGACAATTGAGGGTTTTAAGTGGCATTATGTTGATAAGATAGGCAGCCACTAGAATAGCATCCCCCAATAAGATTTTGGTAGATGCATGGTGAACATAAGAGAACGTGCTACTTCTAACAAATGCCTATTTTTTCTTTCAACAACCTCATTTTGTGCACTAGTGTAAAGACAACTAGTCTGATGGACTATCCCATTGGACTCTAAATAAGCACCAAATCTTTTATCAATGTATTCGCTGCCATTGTCAGTTCTTAAGATTTTTGTTTTGGCATCAAACTGATTACAAATCATCTTATGAAATGACTGAAAACAAAAGAAAACTTCACTTTTGGCTTTTAACAAATATACCCAAGTCATCCTAGTGCAACAATCAAGGAAAGTAACAAACCATCAACTACCAGACAAAGAAACAGTTTGTGTAGGACCTCATACATCAAAATGAATAGTCATAAACAGAGTTGTGCTTCTATTATCGCTCACAGGATAAGAGTTTCTAGTATGCTTGGCATGTTCTCACGCATCACAGAACAAAGGTTCAAATTGAGTCCTTGAAAACAAATCGAGATATAACCTCTTCAAAACAAAGAATGATGGGTGTCCTAACCGTCTATGCCGCTGTATTATTTCTTGGTTGACATCCTTACTTTCCCCAAAAAAGGCTTGACCAGAGTTTTGAATTCCATCTAATATATATAAGTCATCATGCAATCTACCACTGACAATCCTTTTCTCTGTTTGAAGATCCTGAAAAGTATAATGATCAGGAAAAAACTCGATTTTACAGTTTAGAGCTTTGGTGATGGCACTAACAGATAAAAGATTGACAGGGAACTCAAGTACATGGAGCACAGATGATAGTTTAATATTAGGAGTACAAACGACAGAACTTGTTCCAGAGATACGTGTTAAAGAACCATTGACTATTTTAACATTATCTCCTTTGAGACACGGAGAATAGTTTTGAATGCCTTTAGAAGAGTCTGTCATGTGTCTATTTGCACCAGAATCAACAATCCAAGAATTAAGGTGAGCAGCAAAGCCTTATTGCACATAATTGGATGTGGCAACATTAGCGGAGTCAAGTTTGGCTAGGAGGCGACGAAGAAGCTGAATTTCACCCGAAGACAAGATTTCTCCAAAAACCGTCTCCTTGAATGCCTCCATATTTTCTGCTCAATCAGAAGGAAATCTGAAGAAAATTGCTCAAAAATAATCTGCCTCACCGGAAACCAAATTTGTCTCGACGGAACCAGAAGGGATTTGTGTTGCGGACAGCCACCAAGAGAGAAAACTCGACCTTTTTGATAAAAATAGAACCCTAGTGCTGCGAGGGAGATAACTCACCTCAATAAGGCAGCAATGACTCTGATACCATGTAGATTTTTGAGTAGAAAAAAAGGCTTATTGTATTTTTGTGTATTTCTTACATCCCTAAATAAAGGCATTTATACAGTAAGTTCTATGACTATTTTAGGAAGGAAAATAAATTACAATTAATTTACAGTCAATTACAATAAAATCAAATCTCAATCAGAATCAAATCTTTCTCAATCATAATCAAATCTTTCCTAATAATTAAGTCATTCAACATCCACTAATCGCTGCAGAAAAGCCCTTTAAGCAACCCCCGTCCATAACTTTGTCCATCATCCTGCTCAATACTTCCATCACTAATATGAACAACATAAGGGAGTGGGTCACCCTGTCTCATTCCTAATCGAGCTGCCAAAAAAATCACATGGGTTGCCATTCGCCCGGACTGAAAACCTGGCAGTAGAGATACAAACTTGATCCATTTTCTCCATCTAGTACCAAATCCCATTTTCGTCATAATGAAATTAAGAAACTCCCATTTAACATGATCAAAGGCCTCCCCAGATCTAATTTGCACAAGATCCCAGGTTCGCGTTGCTTTATTCTCGAGTCAACCACTTCACTAGCCGCAGAGCGGCATCAAGAATTTCCCTACCTTCCACAAACTATCTTCATTATATTTTCTTTAGGATAAAGAAAATCTGTGGTTACCTGTAGTGGCAGTCTGAGAAATATGAACATATTTGGGTGGTTAACCATGCAAAGAATAACAGACTTCACGAATGTATTTAAGCCTATTACAATAACTACATTTCAAGATCTTCCAAAACGACCTCCTCCTCATTGATTCTCTATAGTCTGAGATGTTTGGTTTTCCACTATCTGAGATGCAAGAATCAAGGAGTCAACTGTTTGTGATGAGATCACTGTGTCACTGGGTGGTGCAACAAGGCGAAGTAATCGAGAGAATAATTCATCAACTATAGGAATAGTAGGACTAGCCAAAATCTAGTCATATACTGAATCAAGGTCATTAGGAAGTCCAGCAAGTGTAAAGACTAGAAACATTCTACCTGTGCTCCTGTTGTTTTTCAACACTAGCAGCAACTTCTCAAATTCCTCCATGACTACCTGTACCTGTCCCAAGTAAGTAGACATATCTAATTTCTATTTCCTTAAGTTTATGATCCGAGATATCACATCATAAAAGTGAGATATGTCATTAGTGTATAAGGTGCGAGCCTTCCCAAACCGAATAACATATTTGGAATGGACGAAACAAAGGCATCAACTTGAAATCAATTGATCACCACAAGAGACGACATAATTGAGTATCAACCTTCTTCCAATGTGCTTTGGCCTTTCCATCTTCCTCACTCGCCTTTTTGGTTATGTGATCTTGAACACTTTGGCCCTTGCACCACAATTCAACCTAGGAAGCCCAAGCTAAATAGTTTGAACTTCCCATTAAGGGTTCAGAAGTAATCATAGGACTTGAATTTCCAACTTCCACATTTTTTTGGAACTAAAAGCATCAAATCCGAGAGACATGGTTGGATTGAAGAGAGGTCTAGGAAGCTAACCAGAGAGAAAATCTGAGAGAAAAACACCAGAAATTGCTGAAAAAATCACCAGAAAGCACAAACAACAATAGAACCTGCTAAAAAAATTTGCAAAGTGGGTCTGAAAGGATTAAACCAGTGTTGTGAAGAGCGTGAAGCGAGGAAAAGCGACAAGCTCCTTTTCGCTTAAAGCAAGAAGCGAGAAGCGAATCGCTCGCTTTTTTGAAGTGAAGCGGAATTTAAAAAAAAAAAAATTAAAATAAATACTGCATAGACAACACATGTAACTGTAAGCAAATGTTCAATACTTTAATGTAAAAACTAAAGAGTAGCATCAATTAAAGCACAAAA
Organism: Nicotiana otophora; assembly: GCA_000715115.1. NCBI lineage: Eukaryota > Viridiplantae > Streptophyta > Magnoliopsida > Solanales > Solanaceae > Nicotiana > Nicotiana otophora. The sequence continues at coordinate 24,985 of AWOL01S0068412.1, forward strand.
TGAGCATCCTATTCTTCTACAAGATTGTCAAATTCTTGTATTCCACTATCATTATTATATTGCTCGTCATCTTCTTCAACTTCTTCTTCTTCATCATAAGAAAGGTAATAAGAACTAAGAATAAAGGATATGAAAATAAGAAGAAGGGCAGTATAAGTATAACTGAAGCGAAAAAATTGGGCAGCATTTCAAACGAAATAACAGTGCAAGAAAATGAAGAAGAAGAAGAGGAGAAGAATGAGAAAGAAGAACTGAAGGAAAAAAAAAATTCGCCAGCATTTCACTGTTATTTGGACGCTGAAACACTGAAAGAAAAAGAAAAAGAAGAAGAAGAAGACGGAGGAGGAGGAGGAGGAAGAAGAAGAAATCACATACCTGGACCAAACTCGATGATCTTGAAGTTGAAAAGTGTAGAAAACTTGAACCCTAGGTCGCCTCTTTCTTTCTCTGTTGCTGCTGGTCGATGATGTTTTAAAAAAAGAACAGCTTTTTTAATTAAATAGGTTGGCAGCCCTGTAATACAGAGTAGCGCTCGCTTCTTACGCATCGCTTCGCATCGTCGCTTCTCGCCTTTTAATGGGAAGCGGTCGCTTTTTTAAACATGCTACGCTTCAGCTAACAGAAACGTTCGATGGCTCGCCTCGCTTCGCTTCTCGCTTTAAGCGAGGAAGCACTCGCTTTTCACAACACTGGATTAAACACTCTTCAGATGCTTGATACGACCTTGAAAGAGTAAAACATTTGCGAAAACAGTGAAAAAGCCCGAGAATATCAAGTGTACTGCTGGAAAAGCACTGTTCTGGCGACTGAAAAATAGTCAAATCTCTATTGGTCGAGTCGGAAGAGGCAGGCGACCACAACCACAGAAGAATATCGTTAAAACATCTGACCGGAAAAACTCGCACGAGCCAGCGCGTGCAATAGACGGGCTCGCCGGAGCCCTAGCTTCTGAAGGCACGTGCATGTGGTGTTTGTTGCTGGAGGGTCTGACGGGTGCTTGCCGAAGGATACTGAACCTTGTGATGGTGTTGGTTTTGCACCACACTGATAGAAACTGAGATGACGTAAATAAGCGCTAGAAAGTTGCCAGAAATTGACGCACAATGACTATCTGGCTTTCCCGTATGTTTCTCACTAATGCTCTGATACCATGTGAGAAATATAGGCACAGAAAAATATTATTGATAAGCATCTCAACTATTTCCTTACACTCAACCTTATTTATACATATACTTTACACAATACATACTACCTATGTTTCAATGTGGGGCACTAAGCCTACTAATATATACATGCACTATCTAATAGCTTGAAGCTCCAATACCATAGCTTCTGAAAGCTTATTTGTTGACTGTGTAAAAATGCTCTGAAATAATTAAGTGTCTCCTTTTTTCTCTTCCTCATTTTTAACTAAATTCTCTGTTGCACCAAAAGTCAAAATTGTCACATTGACATTTCTTTCTTGGTAGGAATCAGAAGTTTCAGCTGTAAAATATATCTCTCTTGAGGAGTACAGACAAGTGCTTGCTCAAGAGCATCCTGACTATGTGCCTTATGATGTGAATGAGGAATATGGTCAGCTCTTTACGATAATTGAAAAGAGGTATGTCTTATATAACGTAGAAAAAGTTTTAGTATATAACTGCCTAATCATTTCTTCTTCGAGAATGGTTACTTCAGCTTGCTGTAAATATAAGCGCATTATGGTTCCTTTCAGGTTCTTTTAAATATATTTTCAATTTTTTTGTAGTTCAGTGATGTTTCTGTAATTAGTTCAATACATTTCTTATTACCTGTTTTCTTAGTTTCATATAGCTTATCCATAAATTGTGCATGAGATTGCATCCTATGTTCCAAACTTGGTTTCTTTCCCTTTTCGTTGTGCATAAACCTTGTATCACTGTAAACATCTATAGTTGAAGGTTTCGGGTTTCTTTCCTTAATCAATCGCATAATATTCCTGTCCCTGTCGACTTTATTACTTTGTGCACCTGAGCTAGCTGCTATGGAATATCTACAGGTACAAGGAAAATGCTGAAGCTAGAAGTTTGACTCTTGACAAGCAGCTAAACCGCTATGCTAGTACTTCCCTCTCTGCAGAGGTTTCAATTCTAAATCATGTGCATCATTCTCACAGTTAATCTTGACCACAAACTCTGATGCAAAAATGCTCGCTCTCCAAATTCACTTCTTTTTATATTGTGTGTGCATGTGTGCTGGTGGTGGTTTTTT
>AWOL01S0068412.1:29847-82852 GCA_000715115.1 Nicotiana otophora
GGGGGGGGGTAATTTTCTGGGTGTGGCATTTGCTTGTTCATAAAAAGATCATATCTTTATATCTACATGTCATATTCTTCAGCTTCTTGGACTCTGAGGAAATTAAGAAACTCAGTACAGAGCATCTATCATAATTAGTGAACGTCCGATTGTTTAGCTCTAAGCATTATATATTTTAGTTATCCTTAAAAGCACTTATAAGTTAATCCAAAAAGGGAAGTAGGACTACCATTTTGGTGAGGAGGTGATGCCTTAAGTAGTTTTAATAGTTTCACGTTCCTTGTTACAAATCCATTTTCTGTTATTGATCTAGAGATTTGACGAACAGGTTTAACATTACTCATTGAGCTTTTGGGTTTTGACATTGACACCCTAGATACAATTGTGATGTTTAGTAAAAAGCTAAGCAAAACTAGCCGGCTAATAGTGACAACTTACTGCCTATAGTTCTGAAAGGGTGTCAGATTTCAGCTGTTTGCATATTTCTTCAAGAGAGTGTGACGGAATCTCATCTTGTTGGGTATTGCACAGTAAAGAAATGATCATTTTGTTAGGTTGTTTCTTTTATTCTTTCTTTTTTCTGGGTTCTATCGGTTAATGAAATTCTGCTCCGGTCTTATGGGGGCTTTTTATTTATTTATTCCTCTATCTTCTTTGTGCATCTCTGTATGTCAGAGTTACACAATTTAATTAAAGAAAAAATTGAGTTAGTGAAACAGTTATGGCTTCTCCTAAATGGTGGTCACTGATGCCAGCTCTTTTGGACAGTTGACTGGGCTGACTGCAGCAGACAAAGAAGCCTTAACTCTTCTGGTTAAAGCTGCAACAATCATGGACAAGATCTTTTATCTGCAGGTATAATCACAGCGTCTTTTAGTCAGAGTTCAAATTCTGATGCGTAAGAAGGTTGAGAGAGTGTATATTAGTTCAGATTAGCAAGTACTCTACTATGCTTCTGCAATTAATCTTTGTTAACCACAATTTTAGATTTTATTTTTTGATGAAGCAAGAAGTCAATTTCTTCTTTCTTTTCCCTTTTTGGTGTGGGGTTGTCGGTGGTGCTGTATAATCTTGAGGACATAGCCTTAATAGATTGCAGTATCATCACTGTCATGACTGATAGGTATGTTGTTGTCATCTTCAATATGGAAAGAATGTGCTCTAACGTTCCTAGGTTTGTGTGATGCACAGCAAAATGAATCATAATCAATCTGAAGGACGGGATTTGGTTGTCTCAGTCAAAGGCAGGCTAGTTTTTTTTGTTGGACTGAATCAATTTTCAAGTTAGGTCAAACTGTATATATTTAACCATATATATTGAAGATCCTGAAAATAATTTAGATACGTTGAAATTGAACAAATGTTTTGATCCTAGTACCTTAGACTAGTTTAAAACCTTGTGTTACCAAGTCTTTGTTGTTGATTCATTTCTATGAAATTAGTAAACAGTTGACTTTCTTTGTGGACATGGGCACGTCAGTTTAAAACCATGTGTTACCAAGTCCTTATTGGTGATTCATTTCAAAGAAATTAGTAAATATTTGACTGTGATTCATTTCAAAGAAATTGATGTAGGTTCTCTATATTACCTGTATACTGCTCCTATGTGGTAGCTTTCTCCCAACATCAATAATATTATTTACCTTATCTAAAAATGGGTGGGGGACGGGAAGTGTGTAGCAAGTAAAGAGAGTATCTCATTAATTTTGTTGAATTGATCATTAACAATGTTCAAGAGGGTTCTTACATAAGAGCTTAGGCTTGGTCAATATGGTAGTTAATTATTCTCTGTGCGTACTGAGGTGAGCAATTATTCCACAAGTAAATATAAATATTATACGGTATCTTCCATATATTTTCCTTACTCAAATTCAATGAATATAGATATGTTGGTACTAGACTTGTCACAAAATATAATAAACTAGATAAGTTGTGAATCTAGACAAATGTGACTTCTCTAGTTCTTATGACTTTCAACATGTTCCCTCAAAGTTAAGTTGTTGAAATAACTTGAATTTGCAAATCAAAGTTGGAAAGCCATGTTGAGTATGGCGGATTGATTTTATTTCCTCGTCACTGCAGTCAGACAAAACTAACTAGCTAAGCGCTCTACTATATATCCATGAGGAGGGAAGTAGACTTTTTTCCTGGAACAGTGAATAAAAATAATGTTTAGAGGATGAGCGCAATATCCAAACTCTGATATTATTAAGATATAGAAGTATACAAGACCTTTTCGAAACTGTAAATTTAATATTAAAAGGAAGACCTCAATATCCAATCTTTGATCCTGTAAAGAAAAGCAAAAAGATGTTCTGAAAAATGGCCAAAATAGTGGTCGGAGGAGACAGTTCCCCCGGAAGGATCACCAAAAATAGGCATGGAGAATTCAGAACAGTCACCGAGAGTAAAAGTGGTACTGCTAGAAATGTCTCATAACAAAGACCAGAATATTATGAAAAAGAATAAAAAACTTTGAGTAGATGAGAATTTAGTTACGTCTCTATGAAGATTGTAGAAGTTCCGAAATCATGCGAAGATAATTTAAAAAAGAAAAGAAAACAGAAGATAGAAACTTGTTGAATTGATGATTAGCAATGTACAAGAGGAGTTCCTTATATAGGAGTCGTAGGCCATTTAAATATGACAGGTAATTGCTCGAGGTCTAGTAAGGTGAGTATTTATTCTATAATTAGATATAAATTAACTTTAACCATTTTACACTTTGACATACGACCTGTGATTTTGAGGTTCAACTTAAATGATGCCTTACATTTTAAAGGTGCCTTCATAACTCTTCTAATATTTTATCCCAGTCCCGTATTATGTTCTTTCAACCTAGAGGAAAGTGATCCATTATAAACTTCACACTGAGAAATAAAACCAATATGTGTCATTAATGTGATGTTGTCAACTATCAGTGCTTGCAGTGGCTCATAGATTTGCTCCTATTGATTTACTCCTTTCATTTTCTTATTCCATAACATAGGTTTGGTATAGCAATATATCTTTGAGAGACTGGTTAAAAGAAAATGCTGACAAATCACAGTTGGACAAATTGAAATGGACGTACTACGTAATAAACAAAAGTCCATGGTATGTTCCCCTTATGAAAAGTTATGCCCCCTTTTCGATCCTTCTTCCTCTCTGTGTTTTTGTGTCTTTATTTGCTTCCGGTGAATATGTATGTTTGAACAGGGTATAGGTGAATGCAATAACGTTGTTAGTTGAAAGTTTATATGGAAACAAGTCAAAGAAAATGGGCATATTTCGAGTCACTTTTTTATTAGGTAAATGTTTTATTAAATAAGTGAAATATCTTGTATACAAGAAATATACCAAAAAATAGCAAACCTACAAAACAGTACAGCTTTCTGCTTAGTGCAACCACTCTTTTATACAGACTAGAACCTCATGGATACCTTTAAAAAAAGGCGATTCCTTATATGTATAAAATCTGGTTTCTACCTCATCAAAAGTTCTCCTATTTCCCTCCGGCCGCGAGACCTAAAAAAGTGCCAGTTAGGCAACACCCCGAGCCCTGTGTATTCTCTTCCTTCTTCTATAGGTCCAGCTGAAAAGCATCTCCTTTACTGTATGCAATATTTACCACTGTACTCCAAACCAACTCAATACTTCCCATCACAGTCGTGTTGTCACCTTACGATCTCTGGGTATCATTGCTGCCATTTTTGTATGAACTGCTTATCAAGTAGTTGCCTCAGGATTTCCTTATCGAAGTAAATTTTCTGCTGAATATCCTTCGAACTTCTACAAGGCTTATCTGTTATTGATTCTTGATGACAGTTAATATAACTCCTTAATTAAAAAAAAAAAAGGACTTATCTGCAATAGAGTGTTTCTCTACCAGCACTATTTGTTATGATCTGTTGCAGTATACCTCTGTATCATAATCCCTGCTTTGAGCGCAAATGGCAATTTCGGTTCTTTTGGATTCATTATTGCAAGGTGACTATTGATTGGAACTTTCTGAGCTCACTCTTGCATTGTTAGGTCTTGCCTGGATGAAAACAAGGCTTTTCTGACGACTGCAGATTCAGCTGTCAAGCTGCTTCCGAACGCAACAAAGCCTGTACCAGGTTGGAAGGGTCTTGAATATAGAACAGCATTTCCTGCTGCGAAACCTCCTGGTGCAAATTTCTATCCACCAGATATGGACAAAATGGTATACCATGGCAATGCTTTCTCATATGCTTAAAAATAGTCTTTTCTCTACAGTCATTTTTCTAAACCATTCTCAGCTCTGAATATCCTTGGCTGATATTAACCAAGGTAAAACCATGTAGTCTTTGCCTTTTTGTTTTTCTTTAAGGAATTCAACTTATGGAAAGATAGTCTTCAAGAAGATAAACGGGAAGAAGCAATGGGCTTTTTCAATGTTATTAGAAGGCATAGTGAATCACTGTTTGAAGATACAATATCCCAAAAAACGGAAAATGTCACTAGCTCTTCTCATGATCTGTATGTGGTTCCTTATTCTCAAGAGTACAACTCTCTTCTTGCTGAAGCAGCCACCTTGCTTCGTGAAGCAGGAGAAATGGCCAGCTCATCTAGGTATTCGATTTGTTTTAGGTATTTAATTATTTTGAATCTTGGCAAATACAGGTTGACTTGGTAAGTTGCTCTTGTTTTCAGTTTAAAGAGACTTCTTTATAGCAAGTCTGATGCCTTCCTTTCAAATGACTACTATGATTCAGATATCGCCTGGATGGAGTTGGTAAGGATGCTGTTACTGCTTCTCTGGCTATAGTGCATATTTTTGGCACTATTTAATTTTATGAAGATCTATCTTGATGACTTCTCTTTATTTTCTTTGAGCTGATGGGTCGGCATTTCTTATGCTTGGGCTAAGAAAGTCTATCCGATGAAATTTAATGTTACACAAGACTACTCTTTAACTGTAACAGTTTGAGCAACTTTTGCAATTGATTTCTCGAACTATTGAGTAAGATAGTACTCGCAGAATAGAAAGCAGCAAAATTAGTCAAATTCATTGCCAATGAATTTCCAACTTTGGTATCCAAACTTTGGGAATTGATATCAGCTATGTCCTTGATATAATGAAATCGTTTTCTTCCTTGAATATTGTTGATTTTCTGCTTATGTTTTTGGGCTCTCATTTATTTAATTTTTCTTTTTCAAATGCTTCATGGGCTAGGGCTGAAATAGCAAAGTTAGGATTATCAAATTCAGTTGTTTGTCTTTACTTTATTTATTAGGCATAGCAGAAGTATAATGTTAAAAGTTTAAACAAGGTTGCCAATCGGAAAAGGGTTCATTACATTTGCAGCAGTAATGCTCCCTCTGTATATATTCCTACTGCACTTCCTTGTTGCTGGATATTCAATACAATACCTTTAACAATTAAAAAAAATAATTGGAAAGGGGAAGTATGAAACTTATTAGACTGGTATTGGTGCCTGCACTGTCCTTAACATATTTGTTTGAAGTGCGGAACCAATTTCCTCCTTAATGTGTTCTTCCAATTCTTTCTTCTGGGTTTGACAGTCACTATTAGAGCTGACAGATTCTTTTGCTTCCTAACTTATGAAGGACTCCAAGTTAGATGTCACCATTGGCCCATATGAAACATATGAAGATTCACTTTTTGGATACAAGGTATCAACTAATTTTGAAACTCGATCCTTGCTTACAATTTCTAGTATGATTCGGATTTGCTGCCGTCATCCAGAATGCTCAAACTTACAATTGGGTATTGTACCACATTGGCTTATTGTTTGATAATGAGGGTCAAACTTTTGGATCAGCTGGTTTTTGAATGCTGAATAGCGCAGACCCAAGATTGAGACATTGAAATCATTATCAAAAAACTTTGGTTATCAAAAAAAAAAAAAATCATTATCAAAAAACTTATCTCATAATGTTGATGGATTCAGATGACTAGTAAACTGGAAATATATATAAAAGGGAGGAGCATTATGCCATTTAATGTTGTCTCCAGTTGCTGATACAGTACTTAATATATATAAATTCAATGATCACTGCCACATGCATTTTTCTTCTATGGTAGTCGCAGATACAGTACTTAGCCTTTGACTTACTTTCCTTTCGGGAAGCTCATTTCAGTTTAGGGTCTTGTGGAACTTGACATTACGTTGTGTAGCCACTTTATAGGTGATATATCCTAGACTGTGTCCATGTAGCAGCTCATATGCTGCGCGAAATAGCTGATTTAAATTTGGCATTGACAGAGCTTCTGGGCCAGTTTGATTCATTAGCTCATTACAAGAAAGTAGCTTGTAAATGATGGATCCTTTCGTAATGTGCAGCACGATCCTATAGCTTGACTCTTTTGATATTAATAAAATCTTTTGCTTGCTGATAATAAAATTGTTGTGGGAAATTTGGACCTTGTACGTTTTTTCTTGTGATGCATATAGCTAATGCAATCTTATCCGCTAGGCAACATTTGAGGCATTTATAGGAGTCCGTGATGACAAAGCAACAGCTCAACTCAAATTGTTTGGTGATCATCTGCAGGTGCCTATAGACCCCCATTCTATATCAACTTTAGCTCCATTATATCTTTATTTCCCCCTTTACTTGCTGAAAATAAGCTATTCTAGATTTTGGAGAAGAATCTGCCAATGGATAATATTTACAAGTCAGAAAATGTTACAGCTGCTCCCATCAGGGTTATCCAGCTTCTTTACAATGCAGGGGTGAGTCTTTTTTATTACATCAATGAAGCTTATTTTAGATCTTTTTCTCCTTGTGAAACTCATCTAAAAGAAAATGTTTCCTTAGCTTTATCTCACAAAAACTGAATTTTTGGGAAGATAACGCCAGATAAAAGTCTTACATGTGTGCTGCGAGTTTGTGTCTGTGATTGTGCAGTCCAAGTCTTCACAAAGTAAGATCTGTTCCCAAAGTTGTAGGGATTATTCCTTTCAAGCTTTTTTCTGAGTAAATCTTGAGATCTCTGCTCCTTTGCTGGATGAGTTGGAACAGTATTGCACATCGTTACGACTGAAAGGAACCTCTATGACATCTACTTTTACAATTTAAAAGAAAGGAAAGAAAGGGAGAATATGCAATGAAGATTTAGGGATGCACCGAGAGGAATAAGTTTTATCTTTTTTGAAAAGAAATTTAATATCAAGCTCTTTTTCCATGTAAAAATGGGTGGAAATGGAGGAAAGGATACTTTTACTGATGAAAATTCTTCTAGCACCAATGAAGATTTTAAGACTATAAAGTCAGTTAAGAAAAGCAGGGGTGGGGGGAGGATGAAGATTCCTTTTCCTTTTTGGGAATGAAAGCAAGCTAGGCTTTTATTAATTTCAAAAGGCAGCATTAACAATTGATGAAGAAGAGATGACAGTTTTTTTTTGCTTTCCTAACTTTTGTAATATTTTGAATCTTCTTGATGTCAGTAATGACATCTCTTATTGCTTCATAAAAAAATTGATAAAGAAGAGCTACAGAGTCGGAAAAACTCACGAGATGATGCCTCCCAAAAGAATTTCTGGACTTTTCAAAGACGAATGGGGCTCAATTCTTGTTTAGTTGGATTTCTTTCCTTGAAAACTAGAGTTAGACTATTATTTCCTTTACTAAAATGCCTGTAAACTCAGGTGCTGAAGTAGGAACAATGTAACATATACTTGGATTACGAACTTGAAAGCTAACCCAACATATATTTTGTTTGAGAAGTTGCAAATTGTCGTTTTTGACTGCACACAAAAGTGAGTGCTAGCCTTGTACGAACTGATGCTAAAGAACTTTCAAAATGAAAAGCATTGTTCTCTGTTCTTACAGCATAGGTAGTTCCTGCTTGGCACCTCTTCTCTTTCTCGCCAAAAGCACAGTATACACAAGTGGGGAGCAAAGACCACTAAATTGGTCACTTCAGGTTTCGGGACAATTACTGTTTAGAGTTTCCTTTCTTTGGCAGGATGTGAAGGGCCCTCAAACAGTTGCATTTAATCTTCCAAACGATGAACGTATAGTTAAAGATCGAGGAACGTCAATGGTCATGCTTAAGAATGTTTCAGAAGCAAAGTACAAATTCCTTCTCCTCCCTTTTCTGTGATTTCCTATGTCACTGATCAAACAAACAGTTGTAGGCACCTCTGACATTCTTATATTTAGAGATTTATGTACTTTCGCTGGTTCTTTGATCAGGTTCAAGCTTATCCTTAAGCCTATAGCTGATGTGTGTATTATGGAAGAACAACGGGATTTTGTGGACTTTGAATCTTTCTTCACTCACACAATTTGTCATGAGTGCTGCCATGGAATTGGGCCTCACACAATCACACTTCCGAATGGGCAGAAGTCGACTGTCAGACTAGTCAGTATTAACCTATGCTTTATTTCTCCAAATTTATGTCCTCCTTTTTCTATCACTTTTCTTCTGATTGTTTTTTGAAATATCAGATTCCATCCCATTGCTTCTGGATAATTTTGTTTTTTCAAATACTCATGTTATCTTTTTCATCTGTTGTCGTATCATCTTGACAGAAAATTCCTTTTTGTTAATGACCTCATCTTGACATAAAATTCTCCTGCACCATATTATAGGAGCTGCAAGAACTTCATTCATCACTGGAAGAAGCAAAGGCAGATATTGTTGGGCTTTGGGCTCTTAGGTTTCTAATGGACAAGGTAAGAAACTAAATGACAGCTGATTAAGAGCAGTTCACTCTTGCATATAGAGTTAGTATTTTGCTTGACATTATCAAAAAAAAAAATCATTATCAAAAAGTATTTTGCTTGAAGAGTGAAGACTAGCTAATTTACATTGTTTTTCTTAGTTTTTTCTGTTTTTGTGGTTTATTGAGGAAAATATACTTTAGGTTAATTAGATTATTTCTTGGTGAGAAGTAGAATATTATAGTTTAACTCTTGGAAAAAATGTTACCTTTACTAATTGGGCTTTTCTTTTTTTCAAAATATGTCTTCTTAGAGTCTTAAATAGAATATGAATCTGATTGGCAAAACAGTGTTATGTGTGGCGACTAAAGAAATTACCGAGGTCAAAACAAGATACATATAAGCTATCAGTAATATATTTATTGATTGTTCTATAACCTGTCACGGAAATCAGCGTTTTACTATTATCTTGTTACTTCAATAAATATTATGTAGCTTATGTTTTAGAAGGTCTCCATATGGATTACATCTTTATTTGGGAAACTTTTTCCTCTATTTAAGGCGGCCCATAGACCCTCCAATGAAGCCTAGTTTGTCCAATCCTTGCCGAAGCCTAGTCTCCATATGGATTACAAAGAAAATATGCTATTCTCTCTGATGAGCTTCTAATGGTTTGTAAAAGTGTTTAGCCTAGTCACTCTTTTGGGCTCCTTTCCTGGCCCAACTTATTCTTTTATTAAATTTACAATGTGGAGTTTAGAAAAGTATATCTCTGCCATTTTCTAGTGTTTGCAAGAAGGAGCTGGGGATCATCAGAAAAGTGGAAGATATATTTAATATGTCATTAGTAGTGTATGAACCTGGTAGAATATTACTTGTTAGAGGAATTTTTTATGCTCTATTAGCTATCTTATTGCCTTCCCATGTACAAACTTGTGGCAAATATATGTTATGTGGCTGGCTGAAGGTTACTATAGTAGAAGTTCATAAGATCTTTCAATTTGAGAGTGATACTGGCATTATAATCCTTCTCTGCCTTATGATAAACAAAATCAAAAGACAATGATCTTTGCTCTTATATGGCCTAGGATTTGCTTCCGAAAAGCCTGGCCAAGTCAATGTATGTCTCTTTTCTTGCTGGATGTTTCCGCTCGGTACGCTTTGGATTAGAGGAAGCTCATGGGTATGCATTGTTGTCAACTTGTCATCCTCTTTAGTCTTTGACCTTCCACATTGTATTGTTCTCAGCGGTCTTTAATTTTTCAAACACAATCAGGAAAGGACAGGCATTGCAGTTTAACTATTTGTTCGAGAAAGGCGCATTTATTTTGCATCCTGATGAAACATTTGCCGTTGACTTTGAAAAGGTATGACGTAATGGGACTCGCTGTTTCATTTTCACTCAGTTCTTCCAATGAAGTCACTGATTCGCTTCTATTCAAAGGTTGAAGATAGTGTTGCGAGCTTGAGCAGGGAAATTCTCACAATACAAGCAAGAGGCGACAAAGAATCTGCTAGAACCCTTCTTCAGAAATATGGTGTGATGACACCACCACTGAAACGCGCACTGGAAAAGCTGGAGACTGTTCAGGTATAATCCCTAATTTTAGTTATCAGCAATAGCTATACCAGTAACTGAATCCCTAGTGCAATTGGTCTGAAATTAATTTGTCTAAATTATGACATTCAAGTCTGGGGTGCCTTCATACTATTAATTTCAATATTTTAAAGCGTGTTGCTAATGCATGGAAATTTGACCTAGATGGGTATTTGCTGATGAAACATCATAATTTTTGTATTAAGCATGACCTTACCCTTCAAAAGGGAAAAAAAGAAGGGGGGGTGGGGGGTAGAAAGAAGCATGACCTTATCATTGAGCGTCTTCCATGTTCTCAAGTAGCTAAACTCCAAGGATTAACTTAAATGGAGTATTACTACTATCTGCAATCGTAATAATCGGCTCAATGAAATTTGTGGTCTAAGGTCAACCTTAATAAGAGGTCTTAGGCTTGTTTAATAAAATTCATATATTTGAGACATCAGACTTACTTTGTGAATTGTGATCTATAGATATTGTCAAACGGGACAGAGATAAATAGTTGATTTTCGAAAACTGAAATTGTCAGAAATAGGAAAAATGAATAAATGTACACAGGAGGAAATTCATAATCAAAAGAGGAAATAAATATATTGATTAATGTGAGAGAGATTCACCGTAATTTACTAACTCATCCGAACAACCTCAAACCAAATCTCCAAAAAAAAATAAAAAAAAATTGAAACCTTTTATTATTGATATATATGATATATCTTACAGTAACTTTTAGGCCTTTAATTTTTGAGGCCTAAAGCTAGGGTTTCTTGGAAGATGGCCCTGGACGGATATAATACTGTGATAAAATAGAAGGAGGCAGCTGTTTTCTACTTGTGTCCACAAAATTTCTGTTCTCTAGTTTGGTGCCTCAATGCAATGCTAAAATCTTGGTTTAGGCCTTTTGTATATATAGTTTGCATGAAAAGGGGGAACTTAATTCTGAAAGGACAGTATGTGTCCTAGACCGACTATTGATTGTGATTCAGTTTCGTGTAATCTTCTAATTATTATTTGAACTGAAGGAATTTTTGAAGGATGTGTATCATGTGTTCCTCCTTTTATTTTTCAGGTCCCGGTGGATATTATTCCTGATTTTCCCATTGCTAACCAAATTTTACGCGATATCAATTGAAGAATCTATTATTCCACCTCATCTTCCTTTTTGTCATGGAAGAGGCAGTAAAAGGTTGGGCCTCGCGCAAAAAGTAATTTTCAGGGAAGTTGCAGTTCTGTGATAGATGGTGAGTCCTCAAACCAGCTTCTGTGAATGTTGTTTCCAGGGCTAATGCGCTCTCCAAAACCAGTATTCATAAGCAAAATAAGATTGCAAAGCATGTAATTGATTTATCATGAGTTTAGTTACAATGTTCTTTTCCAAAAAGTATATCATATTTTCTCTCGTACTGTGTAGACACATACAAATGTTCATGGCCTAGGCTACGTGATGATATGATGTCTCAGTTTTCTTTTTTGCAGTTCTGAGTAATGCATAAGCTCCCCCCCCCAAAAAAAAAAAAAAAAAACTAATGTAATAAGATGTTGAACTTTGTGCTTTGCATAGCTTCTTGTTTTTACGTCTATTTGAAGTTAGAGCAGGATTGGTGGGTTGAGTATGTATGTTTGGAGCAGAGATTTTGCTACTGCAAGTGTAAACTTCTTATATAGGGCGGCAATGATGCTTTTTCGGTGCCAAATTGGATGGATGTTGAAAATGTTGTTAGTTTGTATTAGAGAAATGAATAGTGATTAGTATAAAACAAGTAGTCTTCAATATTTTGTTGCAAAGATTTGAGATCATAGTTTTAACATTTGGATTTTAAAGAATTGAGAGCATAAAATTTGGTCACTTGTACAATGATAAAATCATCATAACAATCCCGAGCTAAGAATTATTCTTTTCTTTTCTGTGCATTTCTTGAAAATTTCTTCCGTTTGTTTGATAGCAACAATACAAATATATTAGTAATGCCTGACAAAATTGATCAATAAGTTAGTAATTAGTATCATGACGACCTTGTAGGAAGTGATGGGGAAATTGGTGTCTCTTGAATTTCTAATTTTAGTTCTCTTGACCTTAATACGAGAACTAAAATTAGAAATTTAGAAGGTAGAAAGATATTAAGCAGATCTTTTTCAATGGAGAGTAAGATAATTAAATTTTTCATGATTACAGAAGGAGGTGACTGACCCTTCAACAATATGAGAGAATGCAATGTAAAGCCGTTAGACTAGAATGATGAAGCGCTTGCAATGCAATTGTAATTTTGGTTCGTCAAAAAGATACCTGAAAATTTAAAATATATCGGTCAGCCAAAACGAATACTGAAAATTAGAATAACAAACCGAAAAAGCGTGGCGTGCCATATAAAAAATGAATCAAATCGAGCTATTTTGATTCGAATTGAACTGTATACTTGCTATTCTAACAATCAAATTATTATAAACTAAAGAACCAATGCACAGCCCATCTAATGACTTTTTATAAATTCTCTTGAGATCCCTAATATAAAATTTATTTTAGTTTGTCAGTCATCAACGCTTTGCCCTTCAACCAATTTAACTGTTGACTAAACATTTGTAGGAACATTGCACTTTAGGGAGATTTCTCATATAGTGCAAGTATAAATTATGTCCCTGCTCTTTTTTTTTTGAGGGNCTATTTCGGTAAAAGATGCCTTGTTGCGTGGCACAACAAAATGGTGACATGTGGTGATAGTGGTTTTGGACCCATGAGCACGGAAATCAAGACTTGAGAGCAGAAGAACCGTAACCGGAATCACTTGTTCAATTTGAAACAAGAGCAAACCGGAAGAATACACGCCCGGAGTAGATCAAATACTTTTGGTACCGAACTCAACTGTACCAGGAACCCTTCCGAGATTATGGTATCCGTCTGTTGCGCAATTATGGTTGTCATTGGAGAGGATCTCACCACCCCACTAATCGCATACTTGGTATGCAGGCTAGTGGTGAGCACCCTCCACTTCCAACCAAGAGGTTGTGAGTTCGAGTTACCCCAAGAGCAAGGTGGACACTCTTTGGAGGGAGGGAGCCGAGGATCTATCGGAAACAACCTCTCTACCCCAGGGTAGAGGTAAGATCTGTGTACACACTACCCTTCTCATACCCCACTAGTGGGATTATGCTAGGTTGTTATTGTTGGTATGCAGGCTAAGAACTCAAAATTCAGTCTCATCCCCTCTAAGCTATAAATACCTTATTCTACACATTTGTCAAGGATATCTGATGACACATAACATTGTATGATCATTCATCGTGTTCTATTATGTTCATTAGCAAGATTATCTTTCTCTCTTGCTAAGATGTATTCCATTTTAACACAGCCACTTCAAAGGCCAACAATCAATAAGATTTTTTTATCTTAATCTTCGTTCTATTTATCATTATTGTTCTTAGATTGACTATACACACTTTGAATTAATCTGTCTGCTATGGGTGTACATGGATCGGGTTGATTCGGGTTTTTAAATTACCAAATCAAACCAATGGTGTTGGGTTTTTAAATTTATAAACCAAACCAGACCAATAAAGTTGAGTTTTTCAATCTCGTTTTTTCTCGGGTTTTTCAGTTTTTTGGGGTTTTTGAATTTTTTCCGGTAAAGTGTTCATAACACAAAATTTGTAACTTGTGCTCCAAATATTTATTTTAGTCCTAGTAGGATATAACTATATAATGTATTTTTCAAATAAATAAAATAATAATAATAATAATATGAGATGAGTCATAACATTGTACTAAAATATTCAATAACAAAGATAATAAAATCGCACAAAGAAAATATTACTAATTAATTCACCTTAATAAAAATTTACATAATCTAAAAATACTATATAATTCATGCTAAAATACGTACAACTAATAAGTACTATTAATTACACAACTAAGCATTAAAGAAAAGATAAACTAGGTTATACATTTTTGTTATAAACCAATACAAAACTAAAAAATAGATATCCAACACATTTGTCATTCCTAGTGTTGAATTGAATTTTCTTTGTTAGCATTAGTATTGATTTGAACTTTATTTGACTTACTACCTTTATGGGCTATAAAATTTATTTGACCATTTAATAATGTTAAGTCCAAACTTTAAATAATACGTTTAAAGATAAAATTGTCAACAAGTTTAAGAAATATTTATAAATTATATTACAATAAATATTTATATGTATAAAATATTTTTAAAAATTGTATAAATATGTTGTCGGGTTGGTTTGGTTTCGGTTTGACTTTTTTTTAGTTAAAACCAAACCAAACCAATTATGGTTGGTTTTGTTTTTCAACACCAAACGACAATCGGGGTTTTTTTCTCCGGTTTAACTCGGATTATCGGGTTGGTGCGGTTTATCGGTTTTCTTTGTACACCCCTACTGTCTGCTAGTCGCTTTAAAATATAAATTCAATTATTTATCCTAAAATCAGTTTTTGGATTAAACAATTTGGCGCCCACCTAAGTCCCTAGCAATTGGATGTTTAATCCAACGGAAAAGGGCCATTTGTGGCCCTGTACTCTCAAAAATTAGTTATTAGTACCCTCCGTTATACTTTCCAATATTATATATTCGTGACATTATCTATTTTAATATCCTTACCCCCATCACTAACGGACCCTTTTAGAGGGACACGTGTCTTAATCTTAAACAACCTAACCACTTACCAGTTGGATCCCTGACCCGTTTGGCCCCGACCCGCTAACCCCTTCATATCCCCTAGACCCGTATATACGTTAAAACAAAAAGGTTAGAACCCCATTTCACTCTAACCTCACTTGCCTAAAATCAGGCGACTCTCACTCTTACCGCCGATTAAAATCTACCGATTTTCATGGTCTAAAGGTAAACTAATTTTTATACCATAGTAAAATCTTAGGCTTAAGATTTTTTCAGTTGATTAAAACTTAGTTTTTTCATGTTTGGTTTCAGTGACTAAAATATCTAGGGTTTAGCAGATTTTGTTATTTAGGTTGGGGTTTCGTGTCTGGGTCCTATTTTTATATGATTTTTACTGCAAAATCTAATATTTTAAGCAGAATGTGGGATTTTAAACATGGCTTTAACTTTATGGATTATTGTATTTGCATATACATGTGATGGTGGTCCCGAATGTATACTATAATAGTTCATTTTATCTTAAAGGCGTTAACTTTATTAGTTGTTGTATTGCATGTGGTAATATTGTCATAAAGGTTGATTTGGTGGTCCGGGTTGTCTTTATGTGCTTTGTCGTTTAGGATTTTGAACCATGTTCTGTCCCTTTGTCTAGGGATGTTACTTCACGATTTTTTATAAGTTTATTTGGATGTTGCTTTACTCTTTTTTTATTAGTTTCTTTTCAGCTGTATTTTATAATCTCGATTAGTTAATTTGTTGTTTAACTTATTTTATGATTTAACTTCTAATTGTTTAATATGTCAATTGATTACAGATTACTATGGTTAATTTGGACTTGATATTTAACTATGGTGGGGAATGGACTAGAGAACCACAAGTCAAATACACAAAGAAGCTGTTACACACCTCGAAAGGTTATGACTCTGACCATCTATCCTTTATAGATATAGTTAATGAGTTTTGCACTAAGTTATATTTTAGTGGGGTTCAACAACTTATTGTATCTGCTCATTCTGGTAGATACTATGAAATTGATGGGGATAGTGGTATTAGGAAACTGTTGGGAATGGTTTGTAGTGATTACAATGTTGATGATATATTTGTTGTAGAGGATTGTGAGTTGGTAGTGAATGTACTTGATATTTTACATTATGGTGAGGATGAACTTGATGATGTTGCACTTGACCATGAGGCTGCAACTGATTGTAGCTCAACAGATGGTGAGTTTGATAATGAAGCTGAATCTGATTCTTCAGATTATGATTCTGAAGAATTAGAATTTATTTCAACTCAGAGGAGTATGAGTATAACTGAGCAGTTGCTGGATTACAAAGAACTAGATAAAAATATGAGCTTTAAGGATATTCCTGAAGCTAGGAAGTGTCTGAAACTGTATGCTATGGCAAATAAGAAAGAGATAGTGCTTAAGAAAAGTGATACAAGAAGGCTTAGGTATGAGTGTCAAGTAGGTTGTCCTTTTGTTTGCCTAATTTATAAGGATGGGGACTGTCCAGGGGTTAGAGTGAAGGCACTAAATCCAAATCATAATTGTTTCGTTGCTTATGATAATAGTACTGTTGACTACTTCACTATTGCACATTATTTTAAGAGGAAGTTGCAAGACAATCCAAAATATAAAGTAAAGGAGATGGGGGCTTATTTGAGAGCTGCATGGTAAATGCAAGAGAGCAAAAACACTTATTTTGAATAAGTTACAGGGAAGCTTTAAAGATGAGTACAACAAGCTAGAGGGCTATGTTAATGAATTGAAGATTAGTAACCATGGAAGTGATATAATAATTAATTTGTCAGAAGATGCTCTTCTTGAAGGTAAGAGGAGGTTCTTAAGAATGTATATTTACTTTCATGCTATGAAAATAGATTTTAAGGAAGGTATGAGACCTTTCATTGGACTGGATGAGACATTTCTGAAGGGAAAAGCTAAGGGTCAGCTTTTGGCTGCTGTTGGTCTTGATTCAATGAATCATTTCTACCCTATAGCTTGGGCTATAGTGGATAAAGAAACAAAGAGAACTTGGGACTGGTTTTTGGAAATGCTAAATATGTCACTGGAGCTCAACATGGGAGAAGGATATACTTTCATTTCAGATATACAAAAGGTAGTGTTTATGTCCATGTTCTTTTATAGTTATTTCAGTTTCTTTAAACTTGTGACTGATTCTTTAAACTAATATTATATTTATTATAATTTGTAGGGGTTAGTTGAGGCAATGAAAATTGTTTTACCTGATGTTAATTATAGGTATTGTGTCAGACACATTGAGGCTAATTGGTGTAAAAGATGGAGATGTGGGAAAATGTAAAGGCTGCTGTGGTGGAGTGCATGGTGCACATATGAGGAGGATTTTGATGATCAATTGAAGAAGATAGGGCATATGGATGAAAATGCAGTGAAGGATTTGCTGCATTACCCTCCCCAGTCATGGTGTAGAGCATTTTTTGACACTGTCTGCAAGAATATGGCTGTGGATAACAACTTTATAGAATCATTCAATGCATGAATCTTGGATGCAAGGTACAAACCTATAATTAAGATGCTAGAGGACATTAGGGTGAAGGTGATGGAAATATTGAGAGAACATGAGGACAAAGTGAAGTCATGGACTACTGACTTTAGTCCTTATGCCATGAAACTTTGTGAAGGTTATTTGAGGATTGCTCATAAATGCAAAGTTCACTTTAATGGTGATTGGGGCTATGAAATATCTGAAGGGCCTGATAAACATACAGTAAACATGGTCTTGAATCAGTGCAGTTGTAGGGCTTGGCAACTGTCTGGAATACCATGTCCTCATGACATTAGGGCATTTGTGTACAAAGGTCTTGATCCTTTGGAGGGAATGCATTGGTGGTATAGCAAAGAGGCAACATTAAAGACATATTCACACAAGATACTGCCTGTTAGGGGAGAAAAATTCTGGAAGGCAGTCCATGCAAATGCAATTGAACCACCACAGATAGTGAAGTTAGCTGGTAGACCTAAGGTGAAGAGAACAAGGTAAAAAGATGAAGCAATTAAGAGACAAAGTGAATGGTCTATGTCAAGGAAGGGGAGGGTTATGAATTGCAGCAACTGTGGAGAGCCAAACCACAACTCACGAGGGTGTAAGAAGGTAACTGTTACTATAATTAGTTAATTAGTTTTTAACAAGTGATATATACATTATTAACAATGTCTCATTTATTAATGACAGTCGTCTAATGGAACTCTACCATAGAAAAGGAAGACAACTGAAAACGATGAAGATATTGATGAAGACATACCTTTGTCAGGGCCTGAACAATCTCAAGCAAGTGTAGGCTCCAGCAATCCGTTTGTGTTCATTCCTACAACAGTTTTTTCTCACCTAAAGAGGCTCCAGAAAGCTGTTAGTTCTACATGTTCTCTACTAGTTATCCAAGATGAGGAAGACCCTGCTTTAAGGCCAAAAGTTATATCGGAGATGAGGACAAGGCTTCAAATGAGACAGGAACCCAACATTATAGATGGAACAAGAGTCATCAGCTTAAGGGGTGATTCAACTAGTGTGAGTCAGCCCTCAATTCTGTCATACTCACCTAGAGGACTCACATGGAAGGGGAAAGAAGCTCTAACTACTAACAAACTGGAGATGCAGGCGCAGGAGAAGATTGGAAGCTTAAGGCAAGAAGGGGGAAGTGATACATTGGTGGATAATATATTTTTGAAGTTAGTATCTTGTCTAAACAAATTGATTTGGTGCTGTAATTTATGACTTCTAACAGTATATTTAACTCTAGTTTTAAATGCTTTGTTGGTACGACAGTTGGATGCCATAGTATGACCTAGGTGGTAACTTGTTTTGAGGTTATAATATGGCATTCGTGTATCAATTTAACTGTATATTGACAGTTAACTTTTGCTACTAATGTTAATGGTAATTTAGACGCATTCAATTTGCTATTTCAGTTTCTTTCCTTATTGCAACTTATATTATTGGTAGTGTAGTTTTATTTGAATAAGTAGAAGTTCATTTATGTAGTTTGAGTAGCAATTAACATGTGTGACTCATTTCTATTTCGGAACAAGTTCATGAAGCTCAAATCATATTAACCAACAAAAATATGTGAACACAAAAAGCAATTAACATATACAATCCGGAAAGTAAAAATCCAATTAGCCAACAAAAAAGTACACAATTCACTACTGCCACTTAAGTTAATCATACAGATAACTTAACAAAATAAAAACTAGATTTCACCGACTACTACTAATAACTATTTGTCGTACAAGCTGCAATTAAGCCAGCAAATAGGACCCAAGATATTAGAAAGATCTTCAACTTCAAGACTTTGGCTTCCAATTTCCTTGAATTGGTCATTTCCCAGCAAATTGTAGCCTCCATTTCTTCAATTTTTTCCTTCAATATGTTTCTTTTTCCTTCAACCTCATTTATTGCCTCTAATGCTTCCAATTTTTCTTTCAATTTCAGCCTTTCAATCTTGACAGCCTCCAGTTGTGCTTTCATCTTACAAATAATTATCATAGCTCTGTCCGGTAATACTTCAACAGTCCATTCAAAATAACCACACGAATTTTTCTGAAAAATAAAATCATATACCATGTAATAAGTGAAATTTCAGAAAATGAAAACCATAAAATTATCATAAAACCATGAAAACTATAGAATATAAGATATAAACCTCAGGTTTCAAATATTTATAGAATCTCCTACCAGCGTTCCAATGAGTGTAAGCCGTGAGGTAGAGTGCAGTTAATCCACGTTTGCATGTCCTACTTGACACACATTCTTGAGACGATGAACTACCGTCTGACATTGTAACTCCCTATTCTTGAAAATTATACACAAAATAATAAAGAAAATAAAGATGATGAGAGAAAATAGAAGAGAATCGCTTCAGATGGGGAATAACCCTAGCTTTTGAGAGGAATAAACGATTACATCCATTAAGGGATATGACGGGATTAGCGGGTCAGGGTCAAACGGGTCAGGGATCCAACTAGTAAGTGGTTAGGTTGTTTAAGATTAAGACATGTGTCCCTCTAAATGGGTCCATTAGTGATGGGGGTAAGAATATTAAAATAGATAACGTCAGGGATAATTAATGTTGGAAAGTATAACGGAGGGTACTAATAACTAATTTTTGAGAGTACAGGGGCACAAATGACCCTTTTCCGTTAATCCAAAGTAGTATTACTAAATTTCAATTTTCTATTATTCTCACTTATTCGGGGGAAATACCATGTCTAGAATCAATAACCAACCCGTGGGCAACTAGCGGAGCAAACCGGAGGAACATGGACCTCAAATGATCAATCAACTGGGACCTAGCCAATAGCCAAGAGCCATCTCGTTAGAGTGAAAATTCCCTTGCAAGATCTGCTAGCAGGGGTAATGAACGACATAGGTTGGAGGAGACGGTGAAAGAATTCATGACATAGTAACAACAGCTGAATGCTCAAATCGGAAAGGTATTGAGGGCCCTGACAAGTGGTGCAACAGCTACAATGCTAACCCTACCTCCGAGGGTCTCGGAGTACATCGATATGGAAACTCCCAACTCTAAACTGAGGAATACGGTAACAGGGGAACTCCATTTTAAGTTGATAGTTGAAGATCATTATACCTTTCAACTTGGAAATGAACACTGCTATTACATTCCTTATCTTTCTAATGATAATCAAAGTCAAAAGTCAATGATCTTTTAGTTCTTATATGGCCTAGGATTTACTTCCGAGAAGCCTGGCCAAGTCAATGTATGTCTCTTTTCTTGCTGGATGTTTCCGCTCAGTACGCTTTGAATTATAGGAAACTCATGGGTATGCATTTGTTGTCAATTAGTCATCCCCTTTAGTCTTTGACCTTCCACACAACAATCTTTAATATTTCAAACGGAAAAGGTTCAAATATGCCCTTGTACTATATGAAATTGAGCATATTTGCCTTCGTTAATACTTTAGCTCAAATATACCCTTACCGTCACATAGTTGGTCCATATATGCCCTTAGAGTTACACAGTTGGCCCTTATATGCCCTTTTCGAAACGGAATCCACCCAAACTAATTAGTTTTTAATCATTAAATTATCTTTCTGGAAATAATTTAAATATCTTGGTCTTTTGAGTATTGTTAAAGGTTGAGATATTTTTATTATTTTAAAGTTTAAACCATAATTTTTGGAATAATTTAATTTCATTTATTTAGAGGACTAGTGAAATTGGAACTTGATTACCTTATGGGAGAATTTTCTTAGTAATTGGAATTCATGAGTTTTGTCAAGTGAAATTGGTGACGAAAATGGAAAAGTCATCAGTAATGGAGGAAACGGATAAGGGAGAAAGAAAAAAAAAAGAGAAGAAAAGAAAAAAAAAGAAAGAAAAGAGAAAGGTAAAGAAAAAAGTACTAATACAAAGGAAATAATGTTTGTAATATACTTTAATACAATTAACGAAATAGCTAATTAGTTTGGGTGAATTCCGTTTCGAAAAGGGCATATATGGGCCAACTGTGTAACTCTAAAGGCATATATGGACCAACTATGTGACGGTAAGGGCATATTTGAGCTAAAATATTAACGAAGAGCAAATATGCTCAATTTCGTATAGTACAAGGGCATATTTGGACCTTTGCCCTATTTCAAATACAATTAGGAAGGATACTGTAACGACCCGATCGTTTGTTTTATGTATTTGAGTCCCGTTTCCTTTTTTGAAGCTTCCCGTATGTTTATTTGTAGTTTTATAACTTGCGGAGATGGTTAGTTTCAAGAAAATTTTTTGAAATGATTTGGACCCTTTGGTTCTTGGTTTGGAAGCTTAAGTTGAAAATGTTGACCGATATTTGACTTTTGTGAAAATAACTTCGGAACGGTATTTTAATGACTCTGATAGGTCTGTATCGTGATATTGGACTTAGGCGTATTCCCGGAATTGAATTCGAAGATCCCTAGGTTGATTTGACTTGTTTTGCCGAAAGTTGGCAATTTGAGGTTTAAAAATTTTCTTAAGTTTGACCGTAGGTTGATTTTATGACTATCGGGTTCAGATTTTGGTTTGGGGACTTGGAATAGGTCCGTTGTTCTATTTGGAGCTTGCCTGCAAAATTTGGTGTAATTCAGAGTTGGTTTGATAAGATTCAGACGCTTGGTTGTGATTGTAGTGATTCTTGAGTTTTCTTTTGAATTCCATGCGTTTTGATGTCTGATTCGTAATTTCGGATGTTATTTTGATGTTTAGATCACACAAGCGAGTTCGTATGATATTTTTAGACTTGTGTGGATGTTTGGTGTAGAGCCCCTGAGTTTTGAACGTGTTTTAGAATGGTTTGAGCTGGTTTCAGATTTGCTGGCGTGCTGGTGCTCCAGTTATCGCAATTGCGATCTTAGGCTGGGTAGGTCGCATTTGTGACCATTTGGTCGCATTTGCGAATAGGGCAGACTTCACATTTGCGAGGTCGGTATCGCAATTACGACATCCCTCTAGGTTGTTAGTGCCGCATTTGCGAGTCCTTCTTCGCATTTGTCAGTATTCGCAATTGCAAACCCAGTGTCGCAATTGCGACTTCTGCACCTGAACAAAAGGGTTGGGAAGACGGGATTTAGTCTTATTTTTCATATTTTAGAACCCTAGACTCGGTAAGAGGCGATTTGGAGATGGAAGTTTCACATACAACCATTGGGTAAGTGATTTTGATCAATTTCCAATATTCTATATTGAAAAGGCTTGTTGATTTGAACGGTTATTCTGTTTCCTTCATTCGTTTTACTTGTATTTTTACGGTACTTGATCACTTGTTCTTATCATATGTTCACTCTTTGTAGTCCTTTATTGCCTTAATTTTCGCTGTTAGCCTTACATCATTGTACTGTTTTGTTGTCATTTATTTCTTTGCTTCATGTTATTAGATTGCCGAGGTTAGGCTTGATACTTTTTGGGTACCGTTGTGGTATACTTATACTATACTTTTGCACATTTTTGTGCAGATCCAGATACTCCTGCTCGTGCCGGACGCCGGTGAGTTGACTCATAATTTGTGGAGACTTCAAGGTATACCTGCTTGACACTCACAGGCCTCGTAGTCACCTTCTAGAGATCTTATGCTATTGTTTCTTTTGTTTTTGAACAGTATTGTATTAGAGATTCTTCGTGCATTTTTCAGTAGAGCTTATGACTCAGTTCCATTGGTTTTGGGGATAACTTGACTGTAGTTTCGTTTTGGCTTATTATGACATTTTATCATATTAATTTAATATCTTAGTTGTTATTTATGCTAAATTATCAATGTGTGTTAGACTTAATTAGTTTTAGAAATTAGGTGTCATTACGATATCCTAAGGTGGGAATTTGGAGTCGTAACAGACGGACATTGCACTTTAACCATTTGTTCGAGAAAGGCGCCTGTATTTTGCCGTTGACTTTGAAAAGGTATGACGTATGGGACTAATTAACTGTTTCATACTTCAAAAACTCAGTCTTCAAATGAAGTCACTGTTTTGCTTCTATTCAAAGGTTGAAGATAGTGTTGCAAGCTTGAGTAGGGAAATACTCACAATACAAGTAATTAAGAGGCGACAAAGAAGCTGCTAGAACACTTGTACAGAAATATGGTGCGATGACACCACTACTGAAACACGCACTGAAAAAGCTAAAAAATATAAGCGGTATAAATCCGAAGTTGTGCTTAGCTATCAGCAGTAGCTATTCCATGAATTGAATGTCGAGTTTAATTTGCAATTGGTCTAGCTATAAGTACCTCTTTAATTTTTGTCTAATTTCTGACGCTCAAGCCTGAGGTGCATGCCACTTGTACCTAGTGTGTGTATATATATTAGTTTCATTATCTTAGTATATACTATGGTGTTAACGCGTGGAAATTAGACCTAGATGGACATTTGGTTTGCTTTTGTGCATTAATTAAGAACAACCGTATCTATCAAAAGAAAACATGACCTTAATTACCATTTGAGTTGTTTAACCAAAACGTGTAAACCTTTGATTAAACTAATTAATTTTATATAAAAAGGGATTAAACCTTGTAATAATAATATCCCCAGACTTATAACTAGTCAACTCAAAGAAAACTGGACAATGTTGGTGGAGGATTAAATGTTGTATACATTCAATGTTTCAAGATCATTAATGATGGAAGAATTTCAAGCAATAAGTAATAATAAATGGCATTAACGTAAAGAAGGAGAATGATTCACCCAATATTGAATGGGGTGGATGATTTCTCCTTCTCACAGTGATGAGTGATAGGCAAATGCTATAATATTGGAACTATTATCGGATCTGATGAAAAAGTGTGGAATAATAGATAATCGAATCTTCTCACAAAGGTAGTGTTTGTAACTTTTCTAAAGAGAAAGTCTTCTTCTCAAAAAGTATTCTTATTAGAGAATGTTACATGCCCTTTTCCCCCTATCTCTTTTTCTATTTATATGGGACATACGCTAGTCAACCCTAAAAGTACAAACACCAAGAATATTCAATGGAATATTCTCTTGAATATCCTATTACAAAAACTAGCCGTTAGCACTGCCATTGATACTCGACCTCGGCCGTTATTGACTGCTCGGCTACGAGTCCCGTTATCTACTAGTCGACCTCGACCATATCACTTTCCACGATATCGCTCCATGCTAAATCCCACTAAGGCAGATTTTGACCTATACAGTTAATCCATCCACTTAATGATATCGATCTTGGGCAACCTCGATGAGCGGACTCTGTTAGTTAAGGTTGAGAAATTTTATGCGAGCAGGTCGAGTAGTAGCGCTTCGGACGGGATGGAAACATGGCCTTCCGTGAGACGCAGCCTAGGGTCACATCGTTTCAGAGTGACGTCATGTCATCATGCGTCATTATTACGTATTTTTTCGATACCCTGTATCGTTTTCCGCGCCTCTGCCGTTTTGATTCTTGAGCTGGGTAACAACAATTTTCTTCCTCGATATTGATGCCCTAACTCTTATAAATAGGGATACTCAATCCTTCGATTCACTCTTTGCATTCTAAAAATCGGATTTTCATATCTTCTTCTTCCTTCCTCAATCAGAATCTTTGTTTTCTTGACCTTACTTCATACTCCTGCCTTCACTGATTTTGGTGGCTCCTGCTACTCTTGATACTGTCACACCCCTTTTTTCACCTTACTGACCCTCTTTAAAAATATAAAGAAGATTTTTCAGCTCAAAAGAGTTTTCAATTTGAAAATGACAAAAAGATTGCATTTCAAAGGATTTTCAGAGTCGCCACCTGATATTTGGTTTCGGTGTGGCAGGTCACCGTTTTTAAAATAATAATTTTTCTTCACACATTTGACTCAAGAAATTGAAATTCTAGATAAGGGGGTTCATTTAACTCGGGGAGAAGGTGTTAGGCATTTTCCGAGTCCCGTAACTAGTACGGTTGCGTACATGATCAAGTTGACTTTTAAAAATATTCTAATTGAGGTAGAAACACACAAAGAGCAAGAATAAACATAGAAGAGGCTCGAGGTTGGCCCCGCCTAATAAAAGAAAAATAAAAAAATAAAAATTAAAATCTCAAGCTAACCTATACTATACTTCCTCCACAATATAGCCTGGGCCTCCATTTACATTCACTTGGGGCATATCGCGGGTAATAATAATATATACAAACTCTACGGGGCATTCCCCTAAATATAAAGTAAAGAGAACAACCTCTTACCTCGACAAAATGAAAAGAAGCGACCTACGATTTGCCTACTCGAGTGTTAGCGGACCTAAACATACTACTGTCGACTCAATAGAATAAAATAATAGCAATTGGAATAATCTTAAGCCCAAATGCCGTTAATTTTAATCCCCAGCAAGCCACATGCTCAAATCCTTCTTTTCAATTTGCAGTACCCCAAACCCCACGGCCACTTAACTCGTTAACTGCTAATCCATCTTAATTGCTTAGTGAGAAAATCAATTTTGACACCAAATAGATAAAGAAAAGAAGCCAAAGCATCAATTAATATCCAAATCAAGACAAGTAAGCAGAGAGTTTCATGAATTAATTTCAATACCAAATAAAGCAAATAAGAGACTGCAAGTTAAAGAGGTACGAGCGGACCTTATAGCAACAAAAATATATTTTTTTTTCCTTGATACTTTGAAAACATATACAAGGACCTCCGGCCAAAATCGTAATCACGGCACGAACAGGGATGGAAAACAGCAGCAGCAGTAGAAAATTACTCCGCAAACCTCGAGCCTCGGACGGCAACCTCGATTGGGCAACAATCAAACTCCAAAATTGAGACCGCAAACAGCAAACCAACCCGTATTTCAACTGAACTCCATGATTGAAAACCACCAACGAAAACTGAAATATTTTTTTTTTATTTTCGAGTTTGAAATTTGATTGGACTGAATTCTTTTTTATATATATCAAAGAGCTTAATGAAAAATCAAAAAAGAGAGAATCAGAAACAAAAAGCAAGCCTTAGTTTCTCTTTTCCATTTTTCGTTTCCCCACGTCTTTTGTTTGTGTTTTAGCCTAAAGAAAATCGATCCATTTTCCCCTAATGTCCCCCTTTTCGTCTCTTTCCCTCTCTATCTGTGTGCGTTTGTCCTTTGCTCAAGTCAAAGAGATCGGAAAATCAGAGAGGATCGTCGATTTTTTTAGGAAGATGGGGGGTCTGGCCGTTTTTCTTCTTGGGGGTGGTCTGCCACTGGCTCTAGAGTTAGTTCTCTTTTAGAATGGAGGAGTTCTAGGGTGTTATATCTGATGGAGTATGTGGACTGAGGGAATGGGCCGTCCACTTTGGGCCTTTTTGGCCAGATTTGTATTTAAAATGGGCCTAATTAACCAAAACTCTGTCCACCCCACATCAACTCTTGCCTATTAAATAAAAAACAAAGATAAAATACTACAAAAATATTAATTAGCCCTATTTAAGTAATAATAACTATTAAAATAAAACTAATTGTTAAAACAAAACTATTTTTGGTATCTTTCAAATATCATACTAAAACTAAAAATAGGATTAGGTTAAAATTATCGCAAAATCAAAATAATATTTCTATCAAAAATACTAATATTCTTGAAAAAGATATGTAATGAGGTAAAAATTAAAGTGAAACTATTTTTTATATTTTCGAATTTTATGTTCTACTATTAGATTAAAAGTGAAAAATAGGCTAAATCCTATCAAATTAAAAATAAGTAAATATTTTTAAAATACTACTTTTAAAAGTTACGCGGGTCAAAAATTACGTGTTTACAGCTGCCCCTCTTTGCTTAGAAACTCGAAGAGTTTTTTGAGTAAAGAACAATAAGTAACATAATTGATTTATGACCCGACGCTTATTCAAAACGAAACAAAGATGGACTAGAGATTATGACCGAGCCCTGGTATTTGAGCTGCCTACATATCCTTGGCTATAAAGGAATCAGGCCACGTATAGTTCAAAAGTGAGAAGAGTAATGGAGTATACCGAGGTGGAGAGCCAATTGAGGTGCCGTCGAAGTTCCGATCCGCGGTTCCTGCCATTACATCAAAAATAAAAGGAAAAATTACATCAACAATAAAAAAAAATACAAGATCCTATCTAGTTCTTTTCTCGAATCTTCCTTGAATATCCACTTGATCTTTCAATCATGAAACTGAAAATTCAACCCCATTCTTCAGGTGGGCATCCTGCTGACTTGAATCTGAAGAAAACTAGAAGTTGACCCTATTCTTCAGGCGGGCACCCTGCTGCTTGCACTTGAAATAAACTTGAACTTGCGGTAGACTTGAGCTTGAAAACCTTGTCCTTCAGGCGGCTCATGCTACTTCTGATTTAACTTGAAAAAACTGGAGGTTAACCCTATTCTTCAGGCGGGATCCTGCTGCCTCTGAATTGAACTTGAAAACTTAAAGTTCACCCTATTCTTCAGGCGGGATCCTGATGCCTCTTTGACTAGAATTTGTAAACTAAAAATTGACCTTGTTCTTTAGGCAGACTCCTGATGCTTCTATACCTTGAACTTGAAAATTAAAAGTTGACCCTGTTCTTCAGGCGGGCTCCTGATGCTTCCTGAACTGAAAATTAAAAGTTGACCCTATTTTTCAGGCGGGCTCCTGATGCCTCTCTGACTTGAAATTGTAAACTGAAAATTGACCCTGTTCTTCAGGAGGGATTCTCTTGATGCTTCTCTAACTTGAACTTGAAAACTGAACGCTGACCATGTTCTTCAGGAGGGCTCCTGATGCCTCTCTGACTTGAACTTGTAAACTAAAAGTTGACCCTGTTCTTCAGGCAGGCTCCTAATTCCTCTTGAACTTGAAAATTGAAAGTTGACCCTATTCTTTTGGCGGGCTCCTGATGCCTCTTGAACTTGAAAACTGAAAGTTGACCCTATTCTTCAGGTGGGCTCCTGATGCCTCTCTGACTTGAACTTAAAAACTGAAAGTTGACCCTGTTCTTCAGGCGGGCTCCTGATTCCTCTTGAACTTGAACATTAAAAGTTGACCCTATTCTTCAAGCGGGATCCTGATGCCTCTTGAACTTGAAAATTGAAAGTTGACCCTATTCTTCAGGCGGGCTCTTGATGCCTCTCTGACTTGAACTTAAAACCGATTTCTGAAATATTGACCCTCGTTCTCTAGGTGGGTGCCTGCAATCAAAACAACAAAACAAACAAAAAATTTTGCCCCAGTTTGTACTAGGAGGATTTGTGAGTTGTTAGCAAAACTGTAAAACTCAATTTTGGAAGTGCGTCTCCTAAAAGTATGTCCTGAAAGACCCAGACTAGGAAGTACGTCTCCTAGGGGTGAAACTTCGATAACTCAAACTAGGAAGTGTGTCTCTTAGGGATGAACTTAAATGACCCAAAATAGGAAGTGCATCTCCTAGGGGTGAAATCTTAATTTAGAAAGTGTGTCTCCTAAAGAAATAAAATCTGAAAAACCCAAACTAGGAAGTGCATCTCCTAGGGGTGAAACCTTTAACCTAAAATTAGGAAGTGTGTCTCCTAAAGAAATAAAATCTAAAAAACCCAAACTAGGAAGTGCATCTCCTAGATTTGAAATTAAGCTTGAGAAAAACTATAAACTGAGCTTGACTAAACTAAAAATTGACCCTATTCTCCAGGCGAGACCCCTGAACTCAAGAAAAACTAAAAATTAAAACTTAAGGAAACTAACAATAGACCATATTCTCCAGGCGGGACCCCTGAACTTAAGGAAAAACTAAACATTCTTCTGACTAGGGAGAATGCCTAGGAGGTATGATCTTCTCAACTAGGTAAAAACCTTCCCAAATAACCTTTGTGCTCACAAAATTTAGGCACGACACCTGAAAAATTCAAGCTTCCAATCTTTGATTTAGACATAGTCTTCATCCCTGCTTCAAGAAAAGAAGACTTGTGAGTTTAAAACATAGTGGCTGGTTTGTGGCCTTGATCTTGAGGGTGATTGCTCCTACACTTGCCATGATAACTTTGATTTCAACTTGGAAGACCTTGATTGTTACTGGCTAACCACTTTCTCGGTCACCCTTATCACAGAAAATACATATGATCCGTTCAAGCCCCAAATCCTCTATCTGTTGTATTGTGCCCATGAATTGACATTTACCGAACCTTTGCATTTCACATGAATCCCAAAGCACTTCAATGTTGTCAACTCAGTACGCATGCCACTTTTCCCTGACTTATGCCATTTTGATGTGCTAGTCACACTCCACTTTGTGCAATTGGAAAGCTGGTAGCAAATTTTGAAGTCATTTCTCACTTGTTCTGACAGAGCAGACTCAAAAAGAGGATTTAAACAAAGCAAGAAGAACAAAGTAAGGGGACAGTGAAAAGATATGACATCTAATAAGAGAATTACCAAGTAGAAAGTTATCTGATGTGACACCAACTCTAATGATCATGACGTGCATCTTGGATTAAGTGGCCTGATCTGTCAAGCAAGTCTAATCTTCCATTCTTGTCATACCTCTAAGTTGTGAAACTAGGCTTCAATGCTCCAATTGTCCTATCTAATTTACGATCCTCAATCGACTTGTAATGCCCTGAAGGGTATTCACTATCAAGCCTCTCTCATTTTGTTCTTTCTCTCAACTCACCGTCGCCTTATGGTGCCCGTGAGGGTTTTCACCGATAAGACTCTCTCATTTTGTTCTTTCTCTCAACTCACCGTCGCCTTATGGTGCCCGTGAGGGTTTTCACCGATAAGACTCTCTCATTTTGTTCTTTCTCTCAACTCACCGTCGCCTTATGGTGCCCGTGAGGGTTTTCACCGATAAGACTCTCTCATTTTGTTCTTTCTCTCAACTCACCGTCGCCTTATGGTGCCCGTGAGGGTTTTCACCGATAAGACTCTCTCATTTTGTTCTTTCTCTCAACTCACCGTCGCCTTATGGTGCCCGTGAGGGTTTTCACCGATAAGACTCTCTCATTTTGTTCTTTTCTCCTCATTTCCTCTGATTCTGCAGATGACAAAGCATTAACCATGGTAAAAATATCATATGCTCCTGGCATGTCTAACTCGATACTCTCAAAGATTATCTGGGAGGTCTTTTTTGGACTGTAATGAGGCTTTTGGACAGGTTAGAAAGAAAGAATATCATAAAGGCTCAAAATAACTAAGACAACAGGGTTAATTTATTTACAACTTTTGGAATCCATTTTAAAACTTTGCCCCCACTTCTAAAACAAGAGAATTTGTTTTTTTAAAGATGGAATTTCTAAGAAAACACTGTCTCATTCTTGAATTCGTGGGATTATGAAATATTTTATTTGGTGCGATCGTAAGGCTGCCTACGTATCTTGTGGTGACAAGGATCAGGTCGAACGTAGTTCAAAAGACTACTCTTTGTTGCTATTTTTCTTTTTCTTCTTTTCGTTTTCTTCTTTTTTTCCTTCTTTATCTCTTTTTTTTTGAATTTTTCTTTTGGAATGAATTTTACAAAACAAACCTATGGGGACATGAACTTTTTTTTTATGACTCTAGCTTGATTCCAAAAGAGGGGAGGTCAAAGAAATCAGCACATGCTCAAAAGGGTACCGAAGGATATAAAGTGTTTGGGTAGCTGAAAGAGGGCCTCCCAATCTCTGAAAAAGTCAAGTACAACACATGCAATTTGAGGATGAAAAATGAAGATCATGCATAGCATTTCTTTTGCAGCATCGGCATTGATATCACAGATATGCCTTCCATCTTTCTTTAGTGCCCTGTCAAGTACAGAACTCTCGTTGTGTGATTTCTTCTTCACAATGGATGTGCTTCGTCAATTTGGAGCAAACTCTCTTTGCTTTATCTTGTAACTTGAGATGCACTTGAACTCAAAGTTGCTTGCTTCAAATTGTCTGGGATGCACTCTCTTGTAACAAATTCTTATCGTCCTCTTAACTCCCCAAACTATCTGCCCCAGTTTCACACGATTTGGGCTTTAAATGATCTCAAAATATCCAAATCTTTACTTATTTCCCTCAAATGTTCATCTTCAAAACTTGTTCCATTGCTTCATGATTAGACTAACTTTTAAGACCAGGCTGAGAATTACGCGTGCATGTCATGTCACTAGAGTCACCATGAAAAAAACTATAAAAGGAAAAGAGAATAAAACAAAAATTGACTAGAAATAACAGAAAACAGGAGATTGTATTAGACAGACGGTGAAAGGGTTTAAACAACAAAACAAGCAAAATAGACATGGGTTACAACCCTGGAACAATCCTAGATAACACTAGGCGAGTTACTACAACTAAACGAACTAGGCAAAATAAGAGGAAGAAGGGTTTAAGCCACAAGACAATATCCGGATTACAACCCTGAAATAACATGGACAACAGAAATGACAACAAAATAAACCACCAACATTCCTCCCTGGCTAGCCAAGTAAGGAGTGTCTTTTCAATTACCAAGCTCGACATCTTAGCCACTGAGTCGCACATCAACATTTCTAGGACCTTCACAAATCTCCATCACATTGACCTGAGTAGATTGCTTTTGGGTCCTCTTTGACAACTAGTTCTTAAGATCAACTTCTGGAACCTAGATTGATACCGCTGAAAATTTCGCGGCAAGTGATCCTCTAAGGGATTCAGAAGAGTTCTCATATTCCTTTTCAACATAAATCAGGCCCACTAAATGCGTCTCATTATGAACAGACGATAGACTTTGGCTAGTATCCGCTGCATCTGGATTTTGCACGGTAATGTCACCTACATCAATAAGCTTCTGGACTGCTCTTTTCAGATGCCAACACTTTTCTATACTGTGCCCCGGGGCATTAGAGCAATATGCGCACCTTTGAGAAAAATCAAAATTCTTTGGAAGGGGGTTCGGCATTTTTATCTGAATTGGCTTCAACATATCCAATTGCCTTAACCTTTGGAACAAACTAGCATATGATTCTCCAATAGGAGTGAAAGACTTTTCTCTTTGTTGTTGCCTTTGCATTTTGTACTCCGGCCTCGATTGGAACCTCTTGCGGGTAGGTGGTTGACATGCATGAGGAGGCGGGTAAAACATTTGTGAAAGTAGTGCAGGCCAATGCGAGTCCTGTGGATGTGGAGCATATGGCGGTGCATTATTGATAGAGTAGCAGGGAGGTGAGGTATGACTTTGGGAATTTTGCGGAGAGAAGTAGCATCGGGGAGAATTATCTGGAGTACGGGAATATTCATGGGGTCGATGTTGAGGCTGAAAGCGTTGAGCAGGAATGCCCACTGGGACTTGTCGTTGGCGGGGCTCAACAACATCAGGAGGACTATTTTTGGGAAAGGTAGTTGGAGGACGAACGATGGAGCTACTAGGGAGGTTAGGAAAGCTGTGATAAGCGGCAAAATCCAGAGAATATGGTGGATTATTTGACACTACGACCGGAGCTTGGGTAAGGGTAGCATCTAGGAAGCTAGGTGGTACGTGTCCGCCATGTGTTGTCTCAACATCCTTACCTCTTCAACCAACCCAATGTCCTATTCAACCAACTGCTTTCGGGTACCAGTATCGACCAACTCAACTCTATTGTCGTCTGCCATTACCTTTCGACTTTATGTTGTATGAAAGAGTTATCAGTTTAAGAACCACAAACCAACCACCCTTCTGTTACAATGAAGATAACAAAGAGGAACAAAATAAAGTTATCACGTTAGCGTTAGCGCATTTAACATAAGATAATCTCACATTATGAGCAATGCACCTAGTCACAGTTATCGGTTCTAAAATGACTCTGAGGGTACGAAGGTCATATGACATCATCCCAATTTTACTCTCTTTGCCCTTTTCTTCTTCATCTCCTCTCTTGCGCTCCTTGATTTGATCATTTCTTTCCTCTCTTTTTCTTTCTGATTATCATTTTTTCTTTCCTCTCACTTCTCACATCCCATAATTTCATCTTTTTTTTAAAAAAAAAAATTCAAAAACGATTTGATCGAACCCTATGTAGGTTGCCTACGTATCATGTTCCACATGAATCAGACCAAGCGTAGTTCTGGAAAAGTAATGGACAAAATATACTAAAAATAAAAATCTTTTCTAGATTTTTCATTTATAACTTTTGTTTTTTGGTTTTCACATACAAAATAGGAAGTACGATAACAAAAGACTCGATGAACTCAACTACACTATGACAAACTGTGACACCACCTAAAAGAATCAATACTACTGGACAAGGCATGTAAAATAAAAGACAAAATAGACTCAAAATATAAAAAGTCTCCTCAAACAACTGCTGAAAGCAACAATCCTAACTAAGATGGTCATGGGGTATCTGTCATGCTCGAGCTCTGATAAATGAATCCATACATGAATAAGAAAAATAAGACCAAATAGAGTTAATGACTCGAGGCACTATGTGAGACCATAATGCTTCCTATTGGGCTATGCAAGGCACGAGTGAGGCTATCTTTGCAAAATGACCTACGTGGCCTAAATGTGGCTAGAAGTGAAAACTCAATTATGACGACCTCTAAAATATGGAAACACCTCACGAAGGCCCATAAACTCTCAGGAATCGTTGTCCTTAAAGTTGCTTTGTGAAAATGACCCCACTTTGCAGAAATGGCCTATGTGGCCGAAAAATGACTAAACATGCAAATTCAATAGGAATGGACCTTAAACTAAGAGGACACCTTACGGTAGACTTAAGACTCTAAGACATGGGTTAACAAGCTACTTTTGCAAAAATATCCCTATTTTGCAAAAACGGCCGATGTGGCCGAACATGGCTAGACATGCAAGATTTGGCTAAGACCCCGCGAAGCCAAGAACTTAAGACTCACTAGGAAGACCAGACCCTATGTGGGCTGCCTACGTATCCCGCCCTGAAAGACGAGAATCAGGTATGCGTAGTTCGGGAAGATTGGATATGGGAGAGAATTTAAAAGAAGATTGGATATGGGAGAGAATTTTAAAAAAATGATTAGGAGAAAGCATATTTTTTGCCTTTTTTTTTTGAAAAATGATAAAACATGTAAAATATTTTTGGATTTTCTTTTTCTCTTTTTTTTGATTTTTTGTTTTTGGAAAATGATGGGAAAATGCAAAATCTTTTTGGATTTTTTCATTTATAATTTTGTTTGGGTCTTTTTCTTGAAAACGTTGTGAAAGAAAAACATAACTGGGCCCTACTTGCTTCATTTTTACACTTCACCCTCTTTTCCTTCTCATTTACCCTCAAACTGTCATTGGTCCGCCAAATGACCCCTTTACCCTTAAAGAATGCAGCATGTAGCACATGGGGATGATTAAATATCTTTTTGGGCCATGGGCCCGTTTTGACATAATTTGGATAGGCCTCCTTTAAAGGGACACGGTGCCTGGGACCGAGCCTTGCTAAGTGTAAATGACATGATGCAAATAAGCATGACCTAAAGGCTGACCTAAATTTGGGGGTTCACTAGACAAGGCAATTCGGGGCGGCACGTGGTCGATGGCGGTTGCTCTAGCTATCCGCCCACTCCACGCTCCCACGCCACCCCCCTAAAGACACGGGTGACTCACAACAAGGCCGTGTACGCTCAAACGTACTCCAGAAGACTTGTTGCAGAAAGAAGACCCATGGTTATACAAATGATGACTGTTATAAAGCGGTAAACACATAAGGAAAAGCGATAAACAAATAACCAACCAAATAGGAAATAAGACAAATAAACCTAATAAACAAAGCAAATAAAGAAAACAAACACCTCAAACGAATATACTAAAAGCCAACAAGATCAAGTATCAGCTCGAACCTGCAACTTCCCAGTAGAGTCGCCAAAGCTGTCACACCCCCCTTTTTTTTTTTTTACCTTACTGACCCTCTTTAAAAATATAAAGAAGATTTTTAAGCTCAAAAAGGTTTTCAATTTGAAATGACAAAAAGATTGCGTTGTGAAGGATTTTCAGAGTCGTCACCTGACATTTGGTTTCGGTGTGCCAGGTCACCATTTTTAAAATAATAATTTTCCTTCACACATTTGACTCTTAAACCAGTTTGCACAAGAAATTCTAGATAAGGGGGTTCATTTAACTCGGGGAGAAGGTGTTAGACATTCCCCAAGTCCCGTAACTAGTACGGTTGCGTACATGATCAAGTTGGATTTTAAAAATATTCTAATTGAGGTAGAAACACACAAAGAGCAAGAATAAACGCAGAATAGGATCGAGGTTGTCCCCGCCTAATAAAAAAAATTAAAAAATTAAAATTAAAATCTCAAGCTAACCTACACTATACTTCTTCCACAGTGTAGCCTCGGCCTCCGTTTACATTCACTTTGGGGCATACCCCGGGTAATAATAACTTATACAAACTCTACGGGGCATTCCCCCGAATATAAAGTAAAGAGAACAACCTCTTACCTCGACAAAATGAAAAGAAGCGACCTACGATTTTCCTACTCGAGTGTTAGCGGACCTAAACGTACTACTGTCGACTCAATAGAATAAACTAATAACAATTGGAATAATCCTAAGCCCAAATGTCGTTAATTTTAATTCCCAGCAACCCACATGCTCAGATCCTTCTTTTCAATTTGCAGTACCCCAAACCCCACGACCACTTAACTCGTTAACTGCTAATCCATCTTAATTGCTTAGTGAGAAAATCAATTTTGACATCAAATAGATAAAGCAAAGAAGCCAAAGCATCAATTAATATCCAAATCAAGACAAGTAAGTGGAGAGTTTCATGAATCAATTTCAATACCATATAAAGCAAATAAGAGACTACAAGTTAAAGAGGTACGAGCG
The DNA here is from genome assembly GCA_000715115.1 of Nicotiana otophora. Classification (NCBI taxonomy): domain Eukaryota; kingdom Viridiplantae; phylum Streptophyta; class Magnoliopsida; order Solanales; family Solanaceae; genus Nicotiana; species Nicotiana otophora. The sequence continues at coordinate 65,898 of AWOL01S0068412.1, forward strand.
GACCTTATAGTAGCAAAAATATATTTCCTTTTTTCCTTGATACTTTGAAACAATATACAAGGACCTCCGGCCAAAATCGAACAAATCACAGCACGAACAAGGATGGAAAACAACAGCAGCAGCATAAACTTACTCCGCAAACCTCGAACCTCGGACGACAACCTCGACTGGGCAGCAATCGAACTCCAAAATTGAGACTGCAAACAGCAAACCAACCCGAATTTCAACTGAACTCAATGATTGAAAACCACCAATGAAAATTGAAATATTTTTTGTGTATTTTCGAGTTTGAAATTAGATTGGACTGAATTCTTTTTATATATATCAAAGAACTAAATGAAAAATCAGAAAAGAGAGAATCAGAAACAAAAACCAAGCCTTAGTTTCTCTTTTCCATTGTTCGTTTCCCCACGTCTTCTGTTTGTGTTTTAGCCTAAATAAAATCGATCCTTTTTCCCCTAATGTCCCCCTTTTCGTCTCTTCCCCTCTCTATCTGTGTGCGTTTGTCCTTTGCTCAATTCAAGGAGATCGAAAAATCAGAGAGGACCGCCGATTTTTTTAGGAAGATGAGGGGGTGTGGCCGTTTTTCTTCTTGGGGGTGGTCTGCCGCTGGCTGTAGAGTTAGTTCTCTTTTAGAATGGAGGAGTTCTAAGGTGTTATATGTGATGGGGTATGTGGGCTGAGGGAATGGGCCGTCCACTTTGGGCCTTTTTGGCCAGATTTGTGTTTAAAATGGGTCTAATTAACCAAAAATCTATCCACCCCACATCAACTCTTGCCTATTAAGTAAAAAATAAAGACAAAATACTACAAAAATATTAATTAGCCCTACTTAAGTAGAGATAACTATTACAATAAAACTAACCGTTAAAACAAAACTATTTTTGGTATCTTTCAAATATCATACTAAAAATAAAAATCGGATTAGATTAAAATCATCGCAAAATCAAAATAATATTTCTACCAAAAATACTAATATTCTTGAAAAAGATATGTAATGAGGTAAAAAACAATGTGAAACTAGTTTTTGTGTTTTCGAATTTTATGTTCTACTATTAGATTAAAAGTGAAAAATATGCTAAATCCTATCAAATTAAAAATAAGTAAATATTTTAAATATACTACTTTTAAAAGTTGCGCGGGTCAAAAATTACGTGCTTACAGACACTTCTGTGTTTACACCTCCTCTATTCATAAACCAAAATGGTTAACGTATCTTCCAGTTCTGGGGGGTACCTGACCATGTTCCCTTGGCAGTGCGCATGCCTCCCCAAGACGATGGGGCTGCCATTGTTGCAGAAGATGAAAGCTTTCCTACAGTGGAGGAAATAATTCTCCGTAACGAGAAGGCTAGAACTGACTTCTCAAAGCTGCCCCAGGATGACCCTAAGGCCGTGGAGTCTGAGATGGACGCAGCTGCCCTTGCTAGTTTCAGAGTGAAGTTTAAAATTCCAGTCCACATCAATCTGGTCCCCGCTGGACGCTATGTGGTGCAGATTCATCGCCCTGGATATTGTTCGTTCTATGCATATCCGTTATACGTGGGCTACTCTTTTCCCATTCCCCCATTGGCAGAGGAATTCTGCCGCTACTACAGCATCTGCCCGACTCAGATTTCTCCTTATATCTACAAGCTTATCCTCATGCTGACGAAGTACGTGAAATTGGCTGGCCGCGGGGTCTCTCTTCGCCACCTGATGCACCTCTTCGCGCCCAATTTCCATAGGGGGACAATGTTGCACCTTCGTCATCGTGGAGGCAAGAGCTTGGTAGTGAAGATGGACAATAAAGCAAATCATCGATTCTGGTTTAATTACTTCCACGTCAAGACTGAGGATGTGGTGGCGAACGCAAATGGATTTCTTGAGGCGTGGAATTCTGCCCGTAAATATTTTTACTAAGTGCTCTTGCTCATTCTGGTCGTAGCCTAACCGCTCTGTCTTTTTATTGATCAGCCAAGACCGAGCCCCCTCTGTTAGTTGCAGATATTCACGATTAGGTTATCCAAGTCTTGCCTCACACAGTGGAGATTTATGGGTGGCCAGCCTTTTTCAAGAAGTTCGGGCCCAAGCTTTCAACGACCGGTGAGTTTGTCCGCGTGTACTCATATATATAGTTATTTTTTACATATGTCGTCCTGACCTTGTGGTTTCATGTTCGTTATGACTTTAAGTAAGAGTTGACGTTGTAATCTCTTTTGCAGGCCGAGGGTCTTCGAGGAGGCAGAAAGCTCCTGCTCCGGCATTCCGTAAGATGAAAGTCGTTTCTATTCCTGCTGCTATGGTGAGACCTACTCGGTTGTTGACTACTGCGGCAAGTGTTTCCGCTTCCCCTCTGCGTCATCTAATTGACAAGGACGATGAGGAAGGATCGTCACCGAATGATGATACAAGAGGTGATCTGTCGGTATCGGCAAAGGAGGTATCCGCGTGGGGAGTTCGGTGATGGAGGGATTTGTCATCTGAGAAACGGAGACCATAAATCTCGAAGATGATGCTGAGCTGCTGTCCACGATTCCGCCGTCGTGGGGGGCCTAGGGATGTACGTTGCTCCCTGAGGTAAAAATGGGTTTTAAAGGGTCGTCGACATGAGTCGTGAGCCATCGACCTCGTTACCAGCCGAGGATCCTTCCTCTCGGTTTGATACAAAGGGCAAAAGTGTAGCCGAAGAGGATTATGAGACGGGCTCCGATATGGACACCGAGGAGTTTAGAATGATGGGGGAAGGACTCACCCGGCTTGACGTGAGGTTAGAGGGGACCACGCGAACTATTGCGATCCCTATGGACTGGGAGCTATTAGTTGACATGGAGTACGTGGTCCCTTCTCTTGGTCCACTCTGTTCCGATGTTGAGGGTAAGACCCTCGAGAAGCTGAAGGATTCCACTTTGTCAAAGAGCATAGCCGGCCTTGCTCTTAGGGTAAGTTTGGTATTCCGTTTCCATATTTATTTTTCATGTCGAATTTTACTTTTGTTCTTCGCTCTGGCTTTCTTTTCAGACCGTGATCTTGGTGATTGAAAGTTCCCGCCGAGAGGAGAGGCATAAGGCTATCTTCCAAAAGATGGAGCAGAAATATCGCGAATATCGTGATAAGCACCGTGAGCTTTTCCAGTGACTTGGTGGCAGTAGCAACTTCCGGGCCCTCCGAAACGAGCTAAAGGAAAAGAAGACGAATTGGTGAAGGTCATTGAAAAATATAGTGAGCTCGAGGGGGCGTTGAAGGACAAAGAGGAGGAGCTCGAGGTGAGTGGGGGGTCGAGGCCCAATGCACCGACCTTCAGGACTAAGTGGTCTTATTACGTGCTGAGCTGGAGGAGTGTCAACTTCGTGCGGCCGTTTTGAGTGGCGAGGTCGCCGAAAAGGTAGTGGGTATGGAGAAGGCGGAGTCGGCCCAGTTATCAGTTGCGCCTAAAGTGGCAGCTTTAAAGGACACGATCCGTGTTATCCGTTCTGAATGGGATTGCTCCATGGAGACGGCTAGGCTTAGAGAAGAGTGGATAGGGGAGTTAGAAAAAGAGGTTGCGGACCTTAGTGATCGAGTTGTTTCCCTCGAGGCTGAAAAGACACAGCTACTGGCTCAGCCATACTCATCCTGCACTTATGCTTTTCCTGATGTTCCTCGGGATCTATATGAGAAATGGATTCACGCTGAGGCCCAACTGGATATATTCAGGGATCTGATAGGGACAGGGGATGTTTCGGACGCTGACTTAGAGAATGCATGTGTTAAGGCACGCGAAGCTCAGTTTGCTTGTGGCTATGACCCCGCTACACCACAAACTGGTGATGATGAGGAAGACGTGGAAGGGATTAAGCAGAATGCCTGGTACGAAGATGAGTATCCCAACGGCGATGACGATGGTGGAGAGACGGGTCGAGATGGTACTGCTGAGTTAGGTAGCGCGCAGTTGCTTTTCCTTCTTTTGCTTGTAGCTTTTGTATATACTTTTGCCGGCATCTGCTTCAGCCTTTGTAAGGAATATATTTGAAGTATGAAATGTCATTTTCGTTGTTTCGTATCTGATTCTTTTCTTTCTGTTCGGGCTTGCACGCTTCTTTCTTTTGTTTTGTCATTTGGTCGCTTCAATCATAAAAAAATGGTTTTGGTCATTGTAGGGGATTAGTAGGTGTTTATTCGAACGGGGTCGAATGTAACATGTATTGAGTTAATTCGAGCAAGGTCGAATGTGAGTTAATTCGAGCGAGGTCGAATGTGAGTTAATTCGAGAGAGGTCGAATGTGAGTTAATTCGAACGAGGTCAAATATGAGTTAATTTGAACGAGGTCGAATATTAGTTAATTCGAACGAGGTTGAATGTTAGTCAATTTGAACGAGGTCGAATGTGAGTTAATTCGAACGAGGTCGAATGTGAGTTAATTCGACCAAGGTCGAATGTGAGTTAATGTGAACGAGGTTGAATGTTATTTACTTAATTGTGGTTGGGGGTCGAGTATATATTGAGGCAATGTTGTTCTGGAGAAAACATGGGCGAACTTCATACATTTATGTTTTGCTCATATACTTAGAGAAATTTACATGTTTTTCGGGCTGGCATTCTAGTCCCAGTCTATCTAGTCCCTTCATTGGGTGACCTGGAGACGTTGAGAGGTTGGGCAATGAACTGACCATCCGGTGTCTCTTTCCATTCGTATTTCGACTTGAAGTGTCCCCCTTGTCGCCTCGTTAAAAGCCTCCTTAAGAAAACCCAATTGGGACAAAACTCAAGTGAGGGAAAAAGAGTACGACATGGAGGACACGTTTTCTTAAAAGTTGAAGTATTGAGGTGGGCGACATTCCAGTGGTTTGGTAGTAGTTTTCCTTCCATTGTTTTTAGTTGAAATAACCCTTTATTTGCTGTTGTCGTGATTTTGTATGGGCCGTCCCAATTCGTCCCTAATTTGCCTTCCCGCGGGTCTTTACTTGCTTGTGTTTTGGCCTTGAGCATGTAGTCCCCGACTTTGAGTGGTCTGATCTTAGCCTTTTTTGTTATAATAGCGTTCTGACTGCTGTTTTTAGGGCGATCATCCTTATGTAGGCCATATCTCTCCGTTCTTCGGCTTCATCGAGCTCTTGCCTTCTTCTTTCATCGTTCCTCGGCCCGCTCCCATGTGAGTATCTCAAACTAATCTCTCTGACTTCGACTGGTATTACCGCATCTGTCCCATAGACTAAAGAATAAGGCGCCTCTCCTGTGCTCGTCTTTGGCATTGTGCGATAGGCCCAAAGCACTTCTGGTAATAGCTCCGTCCATAATCCCTTGGCGTCCTCAAGATTTTTCTTCATGATGTTCAGTATTGATTTTTGTTGGAGGATTCTGCTTGCTCGTTGTCCGCGGGGTGGTATGGTGTGGAGAGTATTATTTTGATATGCCACTTTTCAAAAATTTTGGCGACCTTCTTTTCGTAAATTGGGGTCCGTTGTCGCAACTGATCTCTTTGGGGAGCCCGAAGCAGCACACAATGTTTTTCCATATGAAGACAATCACTTCATGTTCGCGTTTTTGGGCGAATGCTCCTGCTTCTACCTATTTATAAAAATAGTCAGTTAAAACCAAAATAAATCGTACGTTACCTCGCCCCGCAGGGAGGGGTAACAATGTCCATTCCCCATTTGATGAAAGGCCAAGGGGGAAGTGACCGAGTGGAGATGCTCGCCCGCTTGATGGATCATTGGGGCATATCTTTGGCATTGCTCACATTTGTTTCACAAAGTTTGTGGCCTTTGTTTTTCATGGTAGGCAGTAGTAACCTGCCCATATGAGACATCTGATCAGAGCTCGATTGCCTGAGTGAGCTCCACAGTGGCCTTTATGGACTTCTTTTAGGACGCACCGCGTTTGATTCGGGCCTAAGCATTTCACTAGGGGCCGCCATACGTCCTTTTGTATAGGTCGTTGTGTGAATGATTTTATACCTGGTCGCTTGCATATGGAGCTTCTTGGCTTCCTTTTTATCATTTGGGAGTACGCCGTCCTCCAAGTATGTAAAAATACGGTTGCTCCAATCCCATGTTAGATTTATAGTCCTTACCTCGATTTGATCTATCGATGAGTGGAGGAGGGTGACCACGTTTCCTTCTCCGGTTATGCTTTCAGTTGCTGCCGCTAATTTGGCGAGGCCGTCTGCTTCGATGTTTTGTGCTCGAGGGATTTGGTCGAGCTGTCTTTCGTTAAACTCGGGCAGTAGTTTGAAGATCTCGGCGTGGTATTTTTGTAACCTTTATTCTTTGATCTGGAAAGTCCTTGTGAATTGGTTGATGACGAGTTGAGAGTCCCAGCGTAGAATGACCCGCCTCGCCCCGTACTTGAGTGCTAGCCTTAACCCTGCAATCACGGCCTCATATTCGGCCTCGTTGTTAGTCATGTCCGGGCACCTTATGGACTGGCGAATCACTTCGCCTGTCGGGACTTCGAGCACAAGTCCTAGTCCGGCCCCGACGCATTGGAAGCACCGTCGGTGTACAAAATCCATAGATCTTGTGTTTGTAGAGAAGCGTGGGCGGCTTCTTTTACGACTTCAGGCATTATTTTGGCGCTGAAGTCGGCGACGAAGTCGGTAAGGACTTGTGATTTTATCGCCATCCGCAGTTGATATATGATATCATGCTCACTTAATTCTGTGGATTGGTTAACCTGCCCGATAGCTCGGGCTTATGCGAAATACTTCGCAAGGGGAAAGTTGTGACTACCGAGATGTGGTGGCACTGAAAGTAAGATCTAAGCTTTCGTGAAGCTACGACCAAGGCCAGGGCCAATTTTTCGAGGTGGGGATATCTCATCTCGGCTTCGATCAAGGTTTTGCTAATGTAATAGATGGGAGATTGCGTACCTTTATCTTTTCAGACCAGGACTGCACTTACCGCTACTTCATATACGGCGAGGTAGACGAGAAGGCGTTCCCCCGGTTCTGCTTTGGAAAGCAATGGCGGTGACGACAAATAAGCCTTTAATATCTTCAGGGCTTGAACGTACCCAGAAGTCCACTGAAGGTCGTTGTCTTTTTGGGTGCGCCGAAAAACTTATGGAATCTGTTAGATGATCGCGAGATAAATCTCGATAGGGCGTCGATACGACCGGTCAGCCTCGAAACCTATTTTTTGCTGGTTAAGTGTTTTGGTATTCCTTCTATGGCTTTGATTTGGTCGGGGTTGACCTCAATACCTCTTTACGATAATAGGAAGCCAAAGAATTTTTCTAAGGTTTTGCCGAATGCACACTTTTCAGGATTTAGCTTCAATCCGTACCGCCTGAGTATATCGAAGGCTTCTTTCAGGTGGTCGATGTGATCTTCTTTCCTTTTGGACTTGACCAATATATCGTCTATGTAGACTTCCATGGTCTTGCCGAGTTGGTCTTTGAAAATTTTGGTCGCCAACCTTTGGTATGTCGCCCCCGCATTTTTCAGTCTGAAGGGCATCACCCTATAGCAGTACGCTCCTTGGTGGGTGATAAAGGTGGTCTTCTCCTGGTCCTCCTCTTCCATGAGGATCTGATTGTAGCCCGAGTAGGAATCTAAGAAGCTCAACAGTTCATGCCCGGCCGTTGCGTCAATGAGCTGGTCGATATGAGGTAGCGAGAATGCATTTTTGGGGCATGCTTTGTTTAAACTGTAAAGTCTACGCATATCCTCCACTTTCCGTTCTTCGTTTTCACCATGACCACATTGGCGACCCATTGGGGGTATTTTGATTCCCTGATGAAGCCATTTTCCATCAAAATTTTGACCTCATCGCGGACTGCATCGTTTATTACGGAATTGAATTTCCGCCTAACCCGCCTTTCCAGGGGGGTAGAACGGGTTAATGTTTAACTTGTGTATGGCGACCTCCTTTGGGATACCTGGCATGTCTGCATGGGAAAAAACAAATAAGTTTGCGTTAGCAATTAAGAATTGACGGAATTTTTCTGGTTCTTAAAGCTTGCAGCCGATGTAGGATTTCTTATTATGGTCGTTATCATCAAGTTGGACGGGGTCGAGGTCTTCTACGGTTGATCCCGTGGCATCTATTGTTTTGGGATCTCTAATGACGTCTGCCTTTTCATCACAGCTCGACCTCAACCCTGTTAATTGCTATGCATTTTCTGCTTTGCCCTTCATTTGTTGGGTATATGTACAATCCTAAGCGATGCGATAGCATTGTCAAGATGTGCATTGTTCTCCCCGTATGCTGAATACTCCCCATGGGGGTGGAATTTGAAAACTTGGTACAAGATGGAGGGGATAACCCTCATGGCGTGTATCCAAAGTCGACCTATTATAGCGTTATACGCCGTATCCTGGTCCATGATATGGAATGTGGTCTCCAGAGTGACGCCGCCGGCCAGGACGGGGAGTGTGATTTCCCCAGATGTTCGTTCAACTGCATTGTTAAAACCTATTAGCGTGATGTAACGTGACACTATCTTATCCTCGAGTTTTATTTGTGCAAGTATTCGAGGGTGGACATTGCACGTGCCGCTCCCATCATCCACCATAATGCATCTTACGTCTGTATCTAATATTCGTAAAGTGATAACAAGGGCATCATAGTGAGGGAAAACCAAACCGTGGGTATCTGACTTATCAAAGATGATACTTTCTTCGAGTTCGTCATACCGTTCATGAGTGATTGACCGTTTGAGCTTGTGGGTTATGGTAAACTTTACGCTGTTGATCAAAATGTCGTCGCCGCCGCCGATGATCCTTTTAATGGTGCGAGCCGGTGAGGGTGGTTTTGGCGGTCCCTGATGTTGTTCACGTCCTCGGGCAAAGTTGGTCCTCCCTCAGTCGCTCGAAAATTCTTTGAGGTGTCCTTGATGAAGCATGTTCACGACCTCCTACCTTAGGGCGATGCAGTCCTCAGTTTTGTGACCTCGCTCTTGTTGGAACTCGCAGAGGGCGTTTGACTTTCTAGTGCTTGGATCTGACCTCATCTTTTGTGGCCACTTTACTTTTGGTCCGAGCTTCTCCAATGCGTAGACTATTTCTGAGGGCGACACACAAAATTGTGAGCGGATAGTAAAGGGGGCATACCTCTCTCGTTCCGGTGAGTCCCCGACCTTTGCCTAGATGGGCCCTCTTCGTGGCGGGAGGGGGCATGATGGCGCTTCTGACGTATGGCTGATGCCTTTCTCTGTTGGATCGTGGAGCTACAAGATCTCTCATGGTATCATTTCTCCGATCCTTTTTGGTTTCAGCTTGTACAGAGGTCAATCGATGTGTTGGCCCATTCAGATCGTCTTCGTCTGCACGGACCTCGGCACAGTAGGCGCTGTGCATTTCATCCCAAGTGGTTGGAGGATATTTCATAAGCTGACTTAATAATTTTTTGGTCACCCTTGAGCCATTCCTGTCATCCCGTTCTGGAAAGCTTCTACATCCATTCCTTCCGATATATTTGGTAAGGTCATCCTTACTCTGTTGAATCGAGCGAGGAAGTCCCTCAATCCCTCTCCGGGTGATTATTTGATGTCAAATATATCGTTCACTCTTGCCTCCACCTTTTTAGCCCCAGCATGGGCCGTATGAACTTGTCGGCCATCTCTTCGAATGTTTCAGTGGAGCGTGCGGGCAGCTGTGAATACCAAGTTAATGCTCATCCAGTAAGGGTCTTGCCGAACTTTTTCAACAAGATGGAGGAGACTTGTTCTTTGGCGAGATCATTGCCCTTTACCGCAGTGACATAGTAAGTCACATGATCTTCGGGGTCGGTCGTACCATCATTTATTTTCTGATAAGGCGGCATCTTGAAGGTCCTAGGTATGGTATGTGGGGCGGCTTAATCACTGTAGGGTTGCTTAACGAACCGATCAACATCTCTTGTTGGTAAGAGTTTTGGGGCACCCGGTATTTTGTCGACTCTTTCTTGGTGCTCTCTCATTTGATCCCGAAGAATTTTGTTTTCATTTTCCATTTCTTCCATTGTCCTCAGAATGGCCGTGAGGGTGTCGTTACCTGCATTATTAATATTGTGAGTGATACCTGTTAGTGAAGGGGGAGGGTTGTGCTGCTCGGCGTTGCTGGTGTAATGCAAGTCCTTGCATTTTCTCTAACTGCCTCCTGAGCGGGCTTGTCGAGGATGCCGGTCGACGTATTTTCCAGCCAAGCCTCAAGTAGTTTCTTCACCGCTGGTGGCGCCTATTCCGTTGTGGACGTGGAAGCTCCTTTACCGCGGGATGTTGTGATACTGCCATGAGGGAGGGGCGACCCACTTCGCCTGGGAGAGGCGTTAGGCGTTATGTCTTCGCCTTCGGTTTCAGAGACCTCGTTGATGGTGTTTAAGAGGTTGGTAGTGAGATCGGCCACTGCCTTCATTCTTTCTTCTCCATTACCTGCCATGTCAGATCTGTGTGTAAAGGAAGTAGGAGTTTTTTTTTTTTTGTGAACTATGCCAGTTATAGATCTAGAAGAAACTAAACACTTAACTAGGTATCCCCACAGACGACGCCAAATTGTTTGACCAAAAAATATAAAACTTTGATTAAACTAATTAATTTTATATAAAAAGGGATTAAACCTAGTTAATAATAATATCCCAGATTTATAACTAGTCAACTCAAATAAAACAGGACAGTGTTGATGGAGGATTAAATGTTGTGTACATTCAATATTTCAAGATCATTAATGATGAAAGAATTTCAAGCAATAAATAATAATAAATGACATTAACGTAAATAAGGAGAATGATTCACCCAATATTGAATGGGGTGGATGATTTCTCATTCTCACAATGATGAGTGATAGGCAAATGCTATAACATTGGAACTATTCTCGAATCTGATAAAAAAGTGTGGAATAATAGATAATCGAATCTTCTCAGAAAGGTAGTGTTTGTATCTTTTCTAGAGAGAAAGTCTTTTTCTCAAAAAGTGTTCTTATCAGAGAATGTTACATCCTATTTTCCCCCTATCTCTTTTTCTGTTTATATGGGACATACCCTAGCCAACCCTAAAAGTACAGACGCCAATGTCCTATTACAAAAACTAGCCGTTAGCACTTCCTTTGATACTCGACCTTGGCCGTTATTGATTGTTCGGCTACGAGCCCCGTTATCTACTAGTCGAACTTGACCATATCGCTTTCCACGATATCGCTCCATGCTAAATCCCACTGAGATAGATTTTTACCTATATAAGAGTGTCTTCCATGTTCTCAAGTAGCCATGAACTCTGATCCGAGTTTTAACTTAAAATTGAGTGTTGCTTGCTACTATAAATATATATGGTCCCCACTAAGTGATTATTAAAAGTAAAGAACCATAATGTATCATCAGAAAGAGAGAATACTGTGATAGGATATATATAAAAACAACACCCAGAACACATTTGTGGTTCTTTTGGACAAGAGTGACAGAAATGTGTCTTTAAAAAAAAGAGTGACATTTTTATACATAGCGCTCTTTTAAAGAGTGCTATACGTTAACGGAGTTTTGGACGTTAAAGTATAGCGCTCTTTAAAAGAGCGCTATATATATATATAACGCCACTGTAAATCGCGCTATATGCATAGTGCGGTATATAACTGTGCTATACATGTTTTGTAGGCCCACCAATAAGTCTCTTGCGTTTAACTGACATAACAATAATTCAAATGGGTTAAAGAGCGCTATACCTAAAAAAATGCAGCCCACCGAGCTAGGCATTGCCTTATTTAAAGGCGTTAGGATTTTACAAAAATGCATTCAAAAATATTCCTAACTCTCGTTCAAATTTTTCTTCTTGTTAAATTCTCAAGTATTTTTTTCATAATGTCTGAAGAGCAAAAAGTAAGGGTTTCATTATATTGGCNAGTGTCATATTAAGTTGCCACTTACAATGAAGTACGATAGATTGGTATCGTTGTTATGTAATAAAATGAGTGTGCGGAAACGTTCGGTGAACCTTAAAGTAACCGGAAGATATCCGTATTCTGTCACTCCGTAAGGGGTTGCTTGTTACGTTGAGTTTAACATCGACGATGATGATGCTTTGAGGGATTTTTTGAGGACTCCGAATGAATACCGGGAACTTCTTGTGATATAAATGTTGGAAATGTACGTCAAGGTTGAAGACGTTCGCAATAATGAGGTTGCGCATAGTAGGGATAACCCTCAGTTATCGGGTGGTTATTCTGGAGCAATTTTTGCCGGACAGGTTCCGGATGAAAGAGTTTGCCTTGATTTAAACTTATCACCACAGGCTAATGAGGAGCGAGGAAATAATTTCTCTCCTGCTTTACATAATCTACAAGACGAGTGGTAAACTTCAATTTTTCTTAATGTTACGATGTGTATTTTTGTTTTATTGAATTTGTATTAACACTCATATATTCCACAGGGGGTACCGGTCAGATATGACTTTTACAAGTTATGAACCCACGCCTAGTTGGAATATGCGTAGTTCTGCTGTGTTGGATCATAGTGGTCTATTCGGGAGTCATCACCAACAGGATAATATCCATCAAGGAATGTCAACACGTTACGACTTGTAAGTGAAGTGATACATCTATATGGAAAGTATTTATAAATTTCAGTAGCTTATTATTTTGTTGTTTGTGCAGTGAAAACGAGCAAGTTGAACCACCTGTCCTCACTCAATTGCCCGAAGATGACATATTAAATCGGGATCTGGCAGATGCACAGAGTGAGGAAGAGAACAGTGATTATGACAACAATGCCGATGATTCTGGAGATGACACACCCTTCCCTCATGAGGATGGTGACGAGGAGGAAGAGAATGAAGGACCTGATTTGACGAGGGAGTATACTCTACCCCCTGTTAGACCAAGAGTGTCCGAGTCCTAAGTGACGTTTCATTCAAGGAAGATTCCCTACCATGATAACTTGCCAAGTATGCCTGATGTGAATGCTCTCACAAGGGATTTTGATGAAATCCAGACAACAATGTGGGATGATTCTAGACCAACGGTGCTGGCAAAGGGCACGCTTTTCCCGATAAAGCGTGCCTAAGCAGGGCGGCGAAAATGCATAACATAAAAGAGTGTCGTTAGATGACGGTATGAGAGTCAACTCCGGAGGTATACAAGGTTGTTGCTGCAGATGGTTTACGGGTTGTCATTGGATGCTGTGTGCGAGCAAGAAGAAAACAGGTTTGTGGCAAGTGGGTAAATACATTCCCACCCATAGATGTGAAATGGACACATTCAATGGGAATCACTACAACTTGGATATTGACTTGATTTCTCTTGTCCTTATTCCATACCTTGAAGTGTCCATAAGGTATAAAATCAAAGAGTGCATTACATCAGTCCACCAGGAATATGGCCATACCATTACAAAAAGAAAGACATTTCTCGGGCGCAAACGTGCATTTGAAATTATTTATGGTAACTGGGATAAGTCATTTGCAGCTCTACCCAAGTACATGGCTGCACTGCAACACTTTAACCCCGGGACGGTTGTTGAATGGAAGCTTGAGCGGAGTCCGAAAAAACCAGAATATATATTCAATTACGTGCTCTGGGTATTTAAACCAGCAATTGATGGTTTTTCGCATTGCCGGCCGGTAATATCCATAGACGACACTCATTCTATGGAAAGTATGATATTAATTTGTTGATAGCCGTTGCAGTAGATGCTAATGGACAAATAATTCCTCTAGCTTTTGCTATTTGTGCCAATGAAAGACAAGAGACATGGACGTTGTTTTTGAACCATTTGAAAGAGCACATTGTCAAATAGCATTCCGACATTTGTCTAATATCTGATCGGCATGGTGGTATCTTAAGTTCTGTAGAGAACTTGCCTTCATGGCAAGAATCTTATGCCTACCACCGTTACTGTGTGAGGCACTTTAAGGCCAATTTCCATAAGGCACATCCCAACAAGGATCTATATGATTTGATGTGGATGGCAGCAACAGACCACCAAGAGCATAAATTCCGGAGGCACATGGAATCTATCAGGCAGGAAGACGAGAGAGCCTATCATTGGTTGATGCGACATGAGCTTCACAAGTGGACTTTTCATGCAGATGGTCGAAGAAGATGGGGAATTCTGACTACAAATGTGTCAAAGTCTTTCAACGGGTTATTGAAGTCGGTAAGAGGATTGCTTGTCACTGCCATGGTGCGGATGTCGTTCAAGCAGATGGCAGAGAGGTTTGTTGAAAGGGCTGCAGCTGCAACGCCATTGATGGAAGGGGTGTTGAATTTATGCCACTGCCGATGAAGAGATTTGAGAAATGCAGGCGGCGAGCACATTGGCATTTATTTTTACAGTATGATCACGACAGAAATATTTTTGAAGCTCGTACTGCTATCCATCAAAACCGAGGGAATAATGTACATACCATAAATGAATCTAAAAGGTTATGCTCTTGTGGGAAATGGTCCATCTACCACATGCTGTGCTCACATGCCATCAGGTGCTTTCAACATACAGGTTTAGGGCCAACCAACTACGTTGATAAACAACATAATGTTGCTGCTTACTTAAACACCTATAGTGGGCAGTTGCAGCCAGTGGGTGTTGAGCATTATTGGCCGCCGGAACCATTTAAAATGGTGTGTAACAATGACTATTTGCGTCGAATACAGGTGCAGAAGAGAATGCGTATACGGAACCAAATGGATGTTAGCGATACCGTTTATGCGCGCAAATGTGGTATATGCTCGCAAACAGGACACGACCGTCAACAATGTCCTTCGGCTGGTTTGGGTGGCAGTGGTAATCAAGCTCGTGGTGGGTGTTCTTATAATGTGGCTAACTATCAATGAGTTTATGTTGTAATAAGTAGCTGTTTTGTTTATGTTGCAAGATGTATCAAATAAAATTATATTTTCATTGTTGTTAAATCTTATTGATATTTAACATTTTCCAGTTGAGTAAATTAATGCATTTCGCCCTCCCGTTCATGTAATCAAAAATAATATTGGATTAAAAAACAAAAGAATATGTGAATATATTTGATAAATACAGTTCAAAAATAGTTGAGTTAAAGGTAGATTTTTGATAAATATGTGAATATACATAGCGCAGTTAAATACTACATTATGTGAATATATATAGCGCGGTTAAATACTACGTTATGTGTGTTGCCTTGCCTATAAATAACGGGCGTATTCTAGTTATTTTCTGCGCTTAACAATAACCAATAGCAAAACTTTCCATAAAAGCAAGGTTTTTTTATGCTTTAACAAATGTCTGAACGCCTTTATGTACCAAGGTGCCAGTGCGGCAAAAAATGTTTGATGAATGACTGTTGGGATGATGGTGAAGTTGGACGCCGCTACTGGATGTGTGTGAACAAGTTTTATAGTGTTCCTGACGAACCTTTTTGCAATTTTGAGGTATGGATTGATGAACCCTTTAAGCAGGAATACTACAAACGATCTTTGTGGTATCTTCATAATTTGACCTTAAAACAATGTGAATATGAAAAAGAATATAAGCGAGAAATTGCAGAGTTGAAGGAGAAACTGAAAGAGGTAGAATTAGAAAAAACTAAAATGGAAGAGAAATTTAAGTGGTTGGAGCAGAGAATAATGGGTGGCAATGACTAAACAATGACATGTATGTGTTGAGTGTACTACTTTATCTTTATGTTTCCCGTGTCATGTATTTTCATTAGTTATACTGAATTTAAATTATGTTAAGTTGTTATGTTTTGTGTTTGTATTGTAGTATTAAAATAAAGAAGGAACGGGGAAATAAAAACATAATGTGCATATTATATAAACATAAAAAATTGTTGTTATTATTTACATAAAATAATATTTACATAAAATACAAAAATAAATCAATATGTCCCACAGCCTGTGTGCTTCAATGCAGCCGCTGGCCTGAGGCGCATCCCATCCCGCTCGGCTACGCTATCAGGATCATCCTCATCACGGTGCCTCTTTATAGCAGGATGCGTTGCAGCATGATCATCGGTGGTGCTGGCAAGATCGGTAGAAGGGGCCGTCGGTCCAGTAGAAACCTACAGAAGAATAAGTCAGCTCAGTATAGGAAAGTATATATTAAGTCACAACTATTTAAATTGTCTTACCAATGTCTCGTCGGGCTCCTGAATATAATCATTCGTCGCAGCCATGTCAACATCACACAAATGGGCCTCCGTGACGGGCGGGGATGAAGCCTTAATAAGAAAATTAATAAAGTTATGGAAAATAAATGAGAAAAGAAAAAACAAATTTAAATTTAATACTAATAAAAACATACTTGCGCCTGTGATGATGAGCCATAACTTAGCCGGCGCCCACTATTCAAATCTCAGGTCGGCTGATCCTCAGCAGCGGTCGATGACCCTGGGAAGTATGCTTCCCAATCCTCTCCGGTAAGGTCCGTGCCCGTGATCAATAACGGACCTGACGGGGTCACCTGCGAAGTCCCTGGAGTGAGCTGCATCCCAAGGCTGTATGACGGCATGCTGGTGGGATACTCGTCCGACTCATGTAGGTCACCCTGCAGATCAGCATCAATATCATCAACAGGGGTCTCAACGCCCCCTTGTTGGGGACCACCTCCTCGCCGCCCATCATGACCCCGTGCGGTAGCCCTGCCTCGTAGGGCACCCCCACCTCGAGGGATAGCCCTGCCTCGTGGGGTACCCCTCCCTCGTGCGACACCCCTACCTCACTAGTACTGCTCTGGCGCCATATAAGCAGGGTCGTGTCCCAAGCGCTGATCCTCTCGAGCTCGCTGCATTGTCCGGGCAGCCACCTCTACAACCTGCCGACCGTAATCGTGCAAAGCGGACGCTCCCTCGCCGGCATGCTGCTGTATTTGCAGTCCCATCTGGTAGACTATATGTAGGCCAATATCCTGCACAACATATAAAATATAAACTACGGAATACTAAGTTACAGTTATATAATTAATAATAACATAAAACATACCAGGGCCTCGTGCCGCCCGGCGTATGGAATGTACCGACTGCCAGCTTGATGAATGGGATTCCCGACAAAAAGTCGGGTAACGCGGCGGTACCAGGGCATATAGAGTTGAATAGTCTCCGTCTGGATCTGTGAAGGG
>AWOL01S0068413.1:0-11851 GCA_000715115.1 Nicotiana otophora
TTCAGACCAGAGGTTAGTCTTGTTACTTATTGAGTTAGTTGTACTCATACTACACTCTGCACCGCGTGTGTAGATCCAGGTGCTCTCGGATACGGCGATTGCTTGATATCGAAGTTAATTATGTGGGGGACTATCAAGGTAGCTGCTTGACGTCCGCAAACTTGATTCCTTTCCTTTTTAATTATTGTACTATTATATATTTTCAAACAATGATTTTTATACGTCAAAATTTGTATTCATATTAGATGCTCATGTACTCAGTGACACCGTGTTTAGGTAGTGTTTATATTTGTGTAAGATTTTCTTTCGCTGAATTTAATAATTATGTTTTCAAATTTAAAAGATAGGGTGGTTTATTGAGATTATCGGCTTGCCTAGTATTGAAATAGGCGCCATCACGACATGTGAGACTTGTTAATTCCGGAAACTAAAAATATTGTTATTCTATTCTCTCACAGATGGTATGACACATACTACCGGGGCAGACGGTCAGCCACCAGTTCCACCAATTAGGGCCGCGAGAGGCCGGGGCCGTGGTAGAGGTCGGGGCCGAGGTAGAGGTCGAGGTATGGCTCATGCAGCGGTTAGAGCATCACCTGTAGTACCGCCAGTTGCTCCAGTTCAGGAGCAAATTCCGGATATAGTTGAGCCAGCGCGACCAGCTCAGGCACCAGCTACACCTATTGTGATTCCAGACCTTCAGGAGGCTCTGGCCCATATATTGATAGTTTGTACTGGTCTTGCTTAGGTGGTTTCAGCTTAGGCCGCATCTGCCACTTCTCAGTCCGGGGGACGTACTCATACCCCTGTTGCCCGTACTCCAGACCAGGTAGTACAGGGACTTCATATACTGGGGGCACTACTGGCCCAGCCGGCTGCAGCTGCTTAGGCCCCGGTAGTTCCTGTTATGGCAGATGATGAGCAGAGAAGACTTGAGAGATTTGGGAGGCTTCGACCTCCATCATTTAGTGATGCTGATCAGAGGATGCTCAGGATTTTCTTGATAAGCGCCAGCGGATGCTTCGGACATCGGGTATTCTAGAGATAAATGGGGTCTCGTTCACTACTTTTTAGTTTTCTAGGGCTTCCTTCAGATAGTGGGAGGTTTATGAGAGGCGCAGGCTAGTTGATGCAGTACCACTTATATAGCAGGAGTTCTCCGTTCTCTTTTTTGGAGAAGTTTATGCTGCAGTCTTGCAGAGAGGAGCTGTGCAGACAGTTTGAGCAGTTACGTCAGGATGGCATGTCCGTGACGCAGTACGAGATGAGATTTTCTGAGTTGGATCATCACGTAGTATGGTTGGTTCCCACTGATAGGGAGAGGATTAGGAGGTTCATTGATGGCCTCACATATCAGCGGCGATTGCTTATGACTAGGGAGAGGGTATCTGGTGCCACTTTTGACGAGGTGGTTGACATTGCTCGATAGATAGAGGTGGTCCGTAGCCAGGAGCATGGTGACAGGGAGGCTAAGAGGCCTCGAGGTTCGGGCGGTTTTGGTGGGGTACCTTCTGGAGGACAGTTTTACCACAACAGGGGTCGTCCAGTTCACCGTGGTGCATCATCCAGCCATGGTTCGTACAGTTCTTATTAGGGTCAGTCATCTCTCAGTGCACTTCCAGCCCCGAGTACGCCCCGTGCACTATCAGTTCAGGGATCATATGTGCCAGGTCCTTCTGATAGTTATTCTGGTTCCTGAGGTCCGCCTTAGAACTCGCCACCATTCTTCGAGATGGAGTACTATAAGTGTGGAGAGCTGGGCCATGTGAGGAAATATTGTCCCTGCCATACGCAAGGTCCAGTTCAGCAGAGGAGTCAAGCTACTACTTTTGCACCAGTTTCTCCACCACCTGCCCAGCCAGCTCGGGGTGGGGCTCAATCAGCTAGGGGTCACCCAAGAGGGGGAGGCCGATCCGGTGGCGGTCAGGGCCGATTCTATGCTTTTCCTGCCAGACCAGATGCTGTTGCTTCAGATGCAGTGATCACAAGTATTGTCTCAGTGTTCCATAGAGAGGCATCTATATTATTTGACCTTAACTCCACATATTTGTACGTTTTATCATATTTTGTTCATTTTCTGGATATGACCCGTGAGTCCTTAGTTTTACATGTTCATGTATCTACGTTGGTGGGCGATACTATAATTGTGTACCGTGTGTATCGTTCATGTGTGGAAATTATTGGGGGACGAGATCAGAGTTGATCTTTTATTGCTTAGTATAGTCAATTTTGATATTATCTGGGTATGATGAGATATCAAATGTTTTGTCATATGGCTTTGGGCCAAGTGAGGGAGCCTGCTATTGACAATTCAATTCATGATTATGTGTTAAATTTTTTTTGTTGTTGTTTTGGTCTGAAGTATACTTGGGAATCAGTGATGACTTGCAGAGGTGGAGTTCGAGAAAGACTCGAGTAAGGAAATTTCTGGATACGAGTTATATTGCGCTTTATGAGTATATGAAAATCATGGGATGGGGGTTGTTGTGCTAATAAGGCACGTGTCTTTTGGCCCATATGGGGGGTGTAATATGGATTTGAACAAAGGGGTGACTCTAGAGAAAGTTCTAATGGATTCGAGATTAATATGTAACAATTGAGAATTTTTGGCGGATTTGTTTATGGCAAAAATCTGAGATTTAAGTTGGATGGTATCGAGACTTGTGGCATTTTTGTATATCATTATGGATTTTATATTTCAGTATCAGGAAGGTGAATGAAACGGCCTTAGACTCAAATATGGTATTTTCAGAGTGGGTGTTTCGATTGTGGTATTTATAGGGGCAATTATGATGTGGTGACTCTATAGATATTTTGGTGGCAATATTCTTGGGTTTTGGTGACCTACGTGGTTTGGTCGAGTTAGAGAAATGTAGTTCTAATAGCTTGGTTATGTGCATATGGATTTCAAAGTGTTCTTGATGGTTTCTACCATGGTTTGAAACATATATTTTCTCCCGGTGTGGGGAACGTGTTGTGCATTGTGATTTCCTCCTGGAAAGAAGCAAGAGAAAAATTTCTAACTAATAGGGTAGGTAAATTACTGGTGACTCAAAGTTGATAATGAAATTATTATGCTTGTCACATGATGATATGATAGATGTGGTGTGTTGTGCGGGATTAAGATTTGCAGGTACAAGGTGACAGTTCATTCTTGAAAGAAAGATCACGAATTTTGACAGAATGGTTAATTTTAGATATTTAGATGAATGTTATAGTTGCTCAGTAATCCCTGAGAAGGGTGCGCGGTTGATAGGGGCATTGTGTTTTTATTTACGGATGTTCATTGGTATTACGGTACTCTCCCGGTTGATAAACTGTTGATATTCAAATTATTGATATGTGGCACGAAAGAATTATGAAAATATTCCTAGTGGGATGATCGTGCATGAAGGATGTGATAGTCATTCGAATGCTGGAGTTGTGATCAATTACGATAGTTCATGTGTACTTATTTGATTGCTACCGTATAATATGCTTGGATAAGAGGCCTGTGACCATGCCATATGGATTATGTTATTGGCATGTGAGTTGTCCGTGCAAATCCATATACTGATATTATTGGCACGTGAGTGTCCGTGCGGGTCCAGATATTAATATTATAGCACGTGAGTTGTCTGTGCGAGTGATGTTAATGTGAGATCTAGAAGAGCTGGTTACTGTTATTAAATTTGTGTGTGTTGGTTCTACTATATATAATGAGTTTATAGCATTATAGTTGTGGTGGTGCTTGTTGAACTTACAATACGGTTCTCTACTTTGAGACATCTTCCATTTTTTGGTACAAGGTTGCGTAGTTATGGATTGAGTTGTATTGGTGTGGCATGTCAATGGGATAGTTGTGTTTAATAATATAAGATCATTGGACCTAGAATGGTTACTATCAGGTTTGATTATGGTATATTGGGAGGATAATATTGAAACTCGGCTTAGAAAGTGGTTATGGTTCTGGTTGAGGCGGTAGAGCTCCATGACTTGTCTATCTGATAAGATGTTATGAGACGCATGTTTCTTTCATTATCAGCAATGTACGAAAGTTTTAGAATGAGGTTTTATTTGAAATGGGGTTTAATACTATTACTGGGTTACTTTGGAGAAGTTAATGTGATCGAAAATGGTGTTGCGAGCATGTGAGTTGTGTAGTATGTTAAGTGATTATATCTGGGGTTATGGTTATGGCTTGATACAGCTTGTTCAGACTCATACATTGTGTTGATGTGAGATTCAGGTCTTGAAAAGCAATTTTGAATGTTGGAAAATTTATTCCAAGGTTTATGGGCTAAGGTTGAAGTAATGATTTTTAATTATGTTGCGTTTTCAGGACTATACAATTTACATAGAATAGGGTGTCGTGGGATCACTCCCCGGGTACGTGCCTAGTAAGATGGAATAGTGAGTTGATGGCATAGAAATAACTCTTAGCACGTTCGAGGATGAACGTATGTTTAAGTGGGGGACATTGTAACAACCCGGCCAGTCGTTTCGAGTATTACAACCTTGTTTCCCCCATTTACTGCTCAATTTATGCCTTACAGTTGATTTATGGCTTAACGGGTTAGTTGGTTCAGGTCCGGAAGGATTTCGAAGTGAAATGAGACACTTAGTCTCTTAATTGAAAACTTAAGTTGAAAAAGTTGACCGGATATTGACTTATGTGTAAACAACCTCGGTATTTAATTCGGATGATTCCAATAGCACTGTATGATGATTTTGGACTTAGAAGCGTGTCCGAAAAATTATTTGGAGGTCCGTAGTGGAATTAGGCTTGAAATGGCAAAAGTCGAACTTTTGAGAAGTTTGACCGGGGGTTTACTTTTTGATATTGGGGTCGGAATCCGATTCTGAAAATTTGAATAGCTTCGTTATTCCATTTATGATTTGTGTGCAACATTTGAGGTCAATCGGACGTGATTTGATAGGCTACGACGTTGTTTATAAAAGTTGGAAATTTCAAAGTTCATTAGGCTTGAATCTATATGTGATTCGTGTTTTTAGTATTGTTGGATATGACTTGAAGACTCGATTAAGTTTGTATGATGTTTTAGGACTTGTTGGTGTATTTAGTTAAGGTCCCGAGGGTCTCGGGTGAGTTTCGGATGGTTAACGGATCAAATTCGGACTTAGAAGAAATCTGGAAATTTTCTGTCTTCTAGTGTGATCGCACATGCGAGAAACTGGCCGCAGGTGTGATGCCGCAGAAGTGTCTCATGTTGCGCAGAAGCGCTCACGCAGGCGCGAGCGGAGGAGAGCAGGTGCGGCTCCGCAGGCGCGGGAGATGGAGCGCATGTGCGGCGTTTGGGAAACCAAGTGGCTTCTGCAGAAGCGGAAGTTTCACCGCATAAGCGGTTCCGCAGGTGTGGAAATTGAGCCACAGGTGCGAAAATCCTAGACATAATGTTAAAAATAGAGGAGTCCGAGATTTTGTCATTTTTGACATTTCCAAAAGCATGTGAGGCAATTTTTGAGTGAGAAATCACGGAAAATCTTGAGGTAAGTCACTTGTAATCATTTATACTCCATAATATTGAATTATCATCGAATAATCCGACTAGATTACATGTTTTTGAGGTGTAAATCGGGGATTTGAACTTAGGGATTTGAAAATAAGATTTGAAGATTTGGAGGTCAAGTTAAGGTCAGATTTTGATAAAATTGGTATGGTTAGACTCGTGAGTCAAAGGGCATTCGGATTTTGTAACTTTTGCTCGGTTCCGAGATGTGGGCCTCACGGGCGATTTTGAGCTATATTTCGGATTTTATTAGAAAATTTGTATTTTCTTATGGAATTAATTCCAATAGATTTTATTGACTGAATCGAATTAATTATGAATAGATTCGAGGCGTTTGGAGGCTAATTCACGAGGCAAAGGCATAGCGGAGTGAGAAATTACATTGTTTGAGGTAAGTAACACTTCTAAACTTGGTTCTGAGGGCATGAAACCCCGAATTTGGTATGATATAAGTTGTTTAGAGGTGACACACACGATAGGTGACGGGCATGTAGACGTGCACCATAGAAATTTGTGACTTGAATAAATCGTGTGAAGTTGTAAAAATTAAAGAATCATGTTATTTTCTGAACATGTTACACGTGTTAGAGAAATTGAGCCGATGCTCTTATTAAATATCATGTTTAGGCTATGTGCCAATATTTTGGGACCCATAGGGACATGTTGCTATGGAATTAATTGTTTCATAAATATACATTTCACACTCAGTCATATTCGTCCATTATGAGGATATTTATGGGATCGAGCTGCGTGCCGCAGCAGGCCATATTGTCTTTATATATGTTATCATTAAATGGATCGGAGTGCCCGCCTGCAGCAGGCCAGAATGGCTTTATACATTATTATTATATGGATTGGGGCTGCCCGCCTGCAGTAGGCCTTATAGGCTTTGTTACTATACGGATTGGGACTGCCCGCCTGCAGTAGGCCATATTGGCTTTGTATTACGCTTGGGCTGAAAGAGTCCCTCCGGAGTCTGTACGCACCCCCAGTGAGCGTAGATGATTATGTATATTCGGGATGGATTTCTCAAGGCATGGACTTGCCTTACTTATTTATATTGTAATGAGTTTTCCTAGACATGGATCTTGTCCGTATCATTTATATTTGAGAATAAATTACCCAGGGCTGGATTGGCCTTATCCAGTACTGAGTGACTGGCGGTCAATCGATGTGTATATATATATGGGTTGGAACACCCCTGGGCTGGATTGGCCATAAACAGTACCGAGTGACCGAATCATTTGTGACTAGTATTTACATGAGGTATTTCTACTGAGTTTGACTGTTGAACTTGAAAGCATGCCTACATTTTTGTACCATTATTTATACTGAACTGTACCTGTGTAGCTCGTCATTTCTTTCAGCCCAGAGGTTAGTCTTGTTACTTATTGAGTTAGTTGTACTCATACTACACTCTGCACCTCGTGTGCAGATCCAGGTGCTTTCGGACTAACCTCTGGGATGAAAGAAATGATGAGATAGGCGCCATCACGACAGGTGAGATTTTGGATCTCACCAAAAGAGACAGAGTGTAGTTGTACTCATACTACACTCTGCACCTCGTGTGCAGATCCAGGTACTTTCGGACACGGCGATTGTTAGATTTCAGAGTACTATTAGTTGGACACTATCAAGGTAGTTGCTTGGCGTTCGCTGACCTTGTCTCTTTTTCCTTCAGTTATTGTACTGTTTTATACTTTTAGGCAGTGGTTTTTATCAGTCAAACATTATATTCACATTAGATGCTCATGTACTCAGTGACACCGAGTTTTGGGAGTGTTATATTTGAAATTNTCGAATAATCCGACTAGATTACATGTTTTTGAGGTGTAAATCGGGGATTTGAACTTAGGGATTTGAAAATAAGATTTGAAGATTTGGAGGTCAAGTTAAGGTCAGATTTTGATAAAATTGGTATGGTTAGACTCGTGAGTCAAAGGGCATTCGGATTTTGTAACTTTTGCTCGGTTCCGAGATGTGGGCCTCACGGGCGATTTTGAGCTATATTTCGGATTTTATTAGAAAATTTGTATTTTCTTATGGAATTAATTCCAATAGATTTTATTGACTGAATCGAATTAATTATGGATAGATTCGAGGCGTTTGGAGGCTAATTCACGAGGCAAAGGCATAGCGGAGTGAAAAATTACATTGTTTGAGGTAAGTAACACTTCTAAACTTGGTTCTGAGGGCATGAAACCCCGAATTTGGTATGATATAAGTTGTTTAGAGGTGACACACACGATAGGTGACGGGCATGTAGACGTGCACCATAGAAATTTGTGACTTGAATAAATCGTGTGAAGTTGTAAAAATTAAAGAATCATGTTATTTTCTGAACATGTTACACGTGTTAGAGAAATTGAGCCGATGCTCTTATTAAATATCATGTTTAGGCTATGTGCCAATATTTTGGGACCCATAGGGACATGTTGCTATGGAATTAATTGTTTCATAAATATACATTTCACACTCAGTCATATTCGTCCATTATGAGGATATTTATGGGATCGAGCTGCGTGCCGCAGCAGGCCATATTGTCTTTATATATGTTATCATTAAATGGATCGGAGTGCCCGCCTGCAGCAGGCCAGAATGGCTTTATACATTATTATTATATGGATTGGGGCTGCCCGCCTGCAGTAGGCCTTATAGGCTTTGTTACTATACGGATTGGGACTGCCCGCCTGCAGTAGGCCATATTGGCTTTGTATTACGCTTGGGCTGAAAGAGCCCCTCCGGAGTCTGTACGCACCCCCAGTGAGCGTAGATGATTATGTATATTCGGGATGGATTTCTCAAGGCATGGACTTGCCTTACTTATTTATATTGTAATGAGTTTTCCTAGACATGGATCTTGTCCGTATCATTTATATTTGAGAATAAATTACCCAGGGCTGGATTGGCCTTATCCAGTACTGAGTGACTGGCGGTCAATCGATGTGTATATATATATGGGTTGGAACACCCCTGGGCTGGATTGGCCATAAACAGTACCGAGTGACCGAATCATTTGTGACTAGTATTTACATGAGGTATTTCTACTGAGTTTGACTGTTGAACTTGAAAGCATGCCTACATTTTTGTACCATTATTTATACTGAACTGTACCTGTGTAGCTCGTCATTTCTTTCAGCCCAGAGGTTAGTCTTGTTACTTATTGAGTTAGTTGTACTCATACTACACTCTGCACCTCGTGTGCAGATCCAGGTGCTCTCGGATACGGCGACTTCTAGATTTCAAAGTTAATTCTGTTGGGGACTATCAAGGTAGTTGCTTGACGTCCGCAGACTTGATTCCTTTCCTGTTTAATTATTGTATATTCTATATTTTCAGACAGTAAGTTTTATCCGTCATACTTTGTATTCATATTAGTTGCTCATATACTCAGTGACACCGGGTTTTGGGAGTGTTTATATTTGTGTCCGTAAGTTTTTTTCCGCTGAATTTAATAATTATGTTTTCCAATTTAAGAGATAGGGTGGTTTATTGATATTGTCGGCTTGCCTAGTATTGAGATAGGTGACATCACGGCATGTGAGATTTTGGATCGTGACAGGCATGAACCTATAACACCCAAGACTACAAACATTAGAATTTCAATGATTTAGTTTAAAATGAAGAAAATTGACTACACTAAGAATTCTAGCATTTCTTTTAGCTGCAATTAATAACACCATTAATTCCTCGGCAACAACGCCAAAATTTGATCACGCCCAACTATGCCTTGTAAAAAGGACTAAGCGGTCGTTGCAAATATAATCCGATTAACAAGCCCGGAGTCGAATCCCATAGGGAATTAATGTACTAAGCACAACTACTAGACTCGCACAAATTCACTCAATCAATCTTCAGAAATACTAAATAACAAATTGGATGTTTACTAACTAAAGATCAAGTAATGAAACTAGAGTAATTAAGTAATGAAACTACGAAGAACAGGTTGTAAACAAGATTTGGAATGATCTAAGGTTATGATTTCCCCTATTGTCGGAATCCTTTTCGCCACGTTTCTTATAAATTTGCCTAAGTTTTCTCTACCGATCATGAGCGCTTTGAGTGTCTTAATTCTCTTCCGAGTAACTACCACAATTTAGTAGACATATTCATCTGAACTACGCTAGCTAGCACTAAGTCACGGCTCACTCAGATCGCACCAAGGATTCGTTATTCCACATCCCCACCTTTAAACCCTCTGTATTGATCCCTCACATATGTTAAGAGTGATGTTGTTCAACAACTACCTAAATATGCATTCTCTTCCGAGCAATACATACTAAGTAGGCACATTCGATTGAGAGCTCTTCAATCAACCACAATATAAACGTAGTTGAACAAATAGCGAAAAAGCTACGACAACTCCATATTAAACGTAATAGGAAAATCATCCTCCAATAGGTTCCATCAAAACCCTAGATTAGAAGTTTAGCTACTCATATTCATAGTAACAAATTCCCAAGTATTTTGCATAAATAAATTACAAAGAAAAGATGAAGGAATGTAGAACTCGATGATTCTTTCCCTCAAAAGTTGTTCCACGAGCTATTCTTACCTCCGGTCGCAAAACTTTCTTGAAAGTGGTGTTTAATTACTATTTATATGTGTAAGAAAAGACCTAAATGACATAGCCCAAGTCCAAGTCTTACAAAGAGACGAAATAGGCTTTTAAAATCCGGATCAGGCTTCCTACGGACCTCGCCTCGCGAGACAAAACGCGAGCTTCACCTCGCCTCAGACTGTGTGGCACAAGTCCTGTCGCACGCTTCAATCTCGTCATAACCCTTGCATCGCGCGCTTCTACGTGAGCTAAAGAGCTCGCCTCGCCTGCTCTAATGCGAGCCACTGGGCTTGCTTCGCCTGCTGCTTCATTTTCCTTCTGCTAAATTCTTTCTTTCTTCTTTCCTATTATTTTCGAGCATGATTTACATTTCAAATAGTCACTTTGCTCCAATTTCATCTCCAATGTACCTACACATAAAATAGATTTAATTAAGCACAAATATAGTATAGTTTAGCATTAAAGCACCTAAAATGTAAGGTAAGTAATGTATTAAAAATATGGAATTATAGCCAAACATCAATACCATTTAATTCTCTGTTTAAATTTTAATATTCTCTTTTAAAATAATAGTTGTTGACTTATTGATGTTGGGCATATTTCGATATGTGTTGATGTTACTTTACCCATATTTTAACTGCTTTTTGATGCTATTTGATCCTTAAAATGGCCAACATGGTTTAATTATTGGTTTTATGACTAATTGAGTTGTGTGTGATGAATTAGGGTGTTTGGAGTGCAAATATATGAAGAAAAGGTGCTCTAGGTAGAGGAAGAGGGGTTGGATGCGTCGCATCCAATCTAGAGAAAAACAAATCAGATTTCGAGCACCCTTATCAGTGAAGTCGGCCCATAGCATCTGCCTTAGCATCCGCACTTGGGCAAAGCTGAGATGGAGGAACAAAGGGAGGAAGCGTCGCATCCTCCCTCGCATGCAAAGCTGAGAAATGGAGGACGAGGTGGATGCATCACATCCACCCTAACATCAATCCCTGAAGCCGATTTGGACTAGGAATAGGGGAACTTTGGCCCACGACTTTTGTACGCAATATATAAGCCAAAACACCTCTTTTAGGGCATCTAACACACGGGGAAGAGAAAACAAGCCACGAAAAAGCTGGGGAACCACGTAATTCATCTTGAGTTCTTATTTTTCCTTCTTTTATTGATTATTATGTACTCTTGTGAATTATTTGATGATTGCATGAACATGAGTGGCTAAGAACCCTGTTATTCTAGGGTTATGGGTGATACATGAATGTTGATGTTTGAAGTTTAATTTGACAAAGTTGATTTTATCATATTGGGTTGTTTATTTAATTCTATTCCTAATTAATTTGCTGAGTAGCTAACAGTGAATTACAATCTACAAATCTAGAGTTGAGCTCGAAAGTGGGAATTCTAGATTGCATATAGAATTAAATAGAGCAAGTTCTTGAATCCGGGCGTTGGGGAACGGATTTGCAATTAGGATAGAAATATAGCTAATTGTCTTGCTCGGTTGAAATACAGGAAGTGTAAATGCATTCTTGTAATCTTAACTCCATAGATATATAGNTTCCTAATTAATTTGCTGAGTAGCTAACAGTGAATTACAATCTACAAATCTAGAGTTGAGCTCGAAAGTGGGAATTCTAGATTGCATATAGAATTAAATAGAGCAAGTTCTTGAATCCGGGCGTTGGGGAACGGATTTGCAATTAGGATAGAAATATAGCTAATTGTCTTGCTCGGTTGAAATACAGGAAGTGTAAATGCATTCTTGTAATCTTAACTCCAT
>AWOL01S0068415.1:0-19601 GCA_000715115.1 Nicotiana otophora
TCTGATTTCTCACTTTGTATCAAATTAGATCACATATCCTTAAAACCGCGTATAAATTCAATTATTACCCGATTTTGGGGGTAAACATACATATATATTAATAGAATTAAATATAGTTTTAGAATTAACTCATCTAATGCAATACTATCAATAAGGTGGGTCAAATAAGTTTCTAAAATTAGTTTATTTTCAAAAGTGCTTTTAGAAAAAGTACTTTTGGTGAGAAACAATTTGTGTTTGACTAATTAGTTTGAAAAATACTTTTGAGTAGTGATTAATGTTTGGTCAATCTTTTAAAAAGTGCTTATAAGTGTATTTTTCTTAAAAATATTTGTCAAAAAAATACTTTTGGGAAGAAACTATTTTTTTTATGCATCTCAAAAACTGATCTTGCTTCTACTCAAAAATATATTTTTCCTTCTAAAAGCTTGGCCAAACAACTTAAGAAAAAAAAAACTTTTGAAAAGAAAAAAAAATACTTTTAAAAAGTTTGGCCAGACATGCTGTTACATCACATCGTTACTCTTACCTAGCTCAAATTGTAAGTGCAGAGTATGAGGGAGAAAAAAAAATTCAAATAGTCCCTTAAACATAGGATTAAGTTCAATTTAGTCCCTTATGCATCTCTCTACACATTATTAGTCGTTAAGTTTGAGAAAGTAGGTAGGATTCTTTATATTAGTCCAAGATATACACTAACCCTTTACTTAACGGAGAAAGCCACTTTTTTTTTCCCTTTTCAATCAAGAGAAAGCCACTCAATAACCAAAAAATGTTATTCCAAACAGATAAAATGCGCCAATCTACAGTTAACCGTGTGTTGCAGTAGAGCAGAAAAGGTACGTGTGGGTATAATTTTAGTTATTTTTCATTCATTGACTGAAATTGATAGTAGTTGATCGAATTGCTATTTGGTTGGTGAAATATGTACAGGGCATTGAGTGAAGGAGGAGATGATATTAAATACACAAACTGTGATTTCTTGCAACGAGGGAATAAGCTTCTGCCATGCAAAAAATAGCTAACAAGGTGACATTCTTTTTCTGTAATAAGAAAATAGTGTCAAATAATATAGAATGGACGGAGAATAACTCATACAACTACCCTTCCAGAACAATGAAAACATATACTTATTGAGCGCCTTTTTTATTTATCTTACGTAATTTTATACCTTAAGAACATAAAATGTCTGCTTCGGACTTCAGTGTGATTGCCACTTTATTTTACAACTGAAATACCGAGTTATTAACCAAGTTTGTAATAGAAAGTGATTGGGAAATTCTTTATCACTCAAATGGAATTGTTTCCAAACTAATTATTCCCCTTGGAGGGATAGGCTTGTGAGGGGTTGTGATTTCCTTTCTTCAGAACAGAAGTCTTATACCAGCTCATGAATTTAGCTATGAACTCTGCAGTGAAAAAGAGGGAAAAAGAAAGTAAAAAAAAAGAGTCAAATCTTTTAGAAACATTGATACTCTAACTCTTTTTCCATTTGGACTTTTGTGGCGTAAATCAGATGTTATATGAACTTGATTTCTGAATTACCACTGCATTGCCATATATATGGCCTCAAGGTGAAAAGTATAGCATGTAAAGATAAAAGGGAATCAAAGTGTCAAGAAAGTATAACCATAGGTGAATATATATTTGTGATCCTCTAATTTTATGTGTGTCCTAGTAAATGCTTTCAATTCGACAACTCCATATTAAGTTGTTGGACTATCTTAGTTTTTGAACTTATGAGTACTAAATCATGTGATGGAACTTTGGAAAATAGTGATAGAGCATAGATTTAGGTACATTACGATGGTAAGAAGAGGCAATTTGGATTCATATTAGGTAGTTCTACAACAAACGACTATATTTTTGCTAAAATTGATTGAAATTATAGGGAAATGAAGAAGGATCTCCACATGATATGCATTGGCATCAAAATAGAGTACTAAGAATGTCTATTGGTGGGTGCTTGAGAAGAAATTAATTGGTATAGGATATAGTAAGATTAGACGAGATTGTGGTTCCTAAATACAAATACTTAAGATATCTAAAACTCAATCTTCCAGGAAGATAGATAAAAAATTAACACATATAATTAAAATATGGTGACTGTAATAGAGGAGTATTATAGGAGCGACAAATTCTTTAACGAAAGATTTGGTGCCTGATTAAGAGAATTGTCTTTTTTTATTCTTTAAGGAAAGATGATGAATACAGTTTCCATCAAATGCTTGTCTTACCTTCAACCTTCATAAATTGGAGAACAATCTTTTTCACTGCATCATTATCACTTTTTCCTTGTTTCAGATTCTTTGAATTTATCTGAATGAGAAAAAAAGAGAGAGAAGTTTAGTTATTTTCTTCTGTATTAATGTATTGGTGAACATAGAATGACTATATAATAGTGAATTAAAATTCATTACATTGTACTTCATTTTCAGATTGTCAATTTCCTTGTGGAATTGGTCATCCAAATTACTC
This sequence comes from Nicotiana otophora, assembly GCA_000715115.1. NCBI lineage: Eukaryota > Viridiplantae > Streptophyta > Magnoliopsida > Solanales > Solanaceae > Nicotiana > Nicotiana otophora. The sequence goes on from AWOL01S0068415.1 coordinate 2,479, forward strand.
TTTAGTTCTTCTACCAAAGTCTAACATATAACGAAATGAAGAAAAAAAAGGATTAAGAGTTAGTGAAAAGTTTCAGTTATTTTCCAGCAATAGTTATAAGGACTAAGAACCTCTTACATTAAAGATGAACTCAGCAGACATGTTGTGCTCTATCAAATTCTGCAGTTTCCCATGGATATCATATAGCCTGAGAGAGAAATGAACTCTTGATGTTAATATTATGAGTGCCGGGAACTCTTAAATGGGATGTCGAAGAGCCTTAGTGTGAAGTGAACAATATCCTCATAGTCATAGAAATGTTTTTGTAATGTACTCCGTCCATTTCATGTTATATGACAGTGTTTGGCCGGAAAAAAGAATGATTTTGGCACATACCAAAAGCACCCTTAGAAGTTAGAACTTCTGGTTTTAAGCATGTTATGACATTTCTATGGCTATAAAAGCATGTCGTTAAGGGTAACATGGAAAGTTTAGAGTAAAAGAGTTCCCAAATATAGAAAGGTGTTACCCTTTTTTAAACAAACTAAAAAGGAAAGAATGTCACATAAATGGAACTGAGAGAGTAACTTTACAATGATGTGAAATTATACTCACTGCTTCGGGCTTTGCTCCTCAATTATGTTTTTAGCAATCTTTGCAATGTCATCTTCCCACCCTGTCTTGATTTCTTGATTCTCAGTCAAGCAAGTGCTGATAATTATACATTCTGCTATAGTTAGTGAGTGGACAATACAAAAGAATAAGCTATTTGTAAATAGTCAATCTTGATAGAGGATTGTGTACGTAATTCATTCTCTATAAAAGCTGAACATTACTTGAAGTGCCAGGTAGCTTCAAAAGAGCGAATTGCTTGACGTAGGTTACTTTTGGAGTTACTAGCAATCTGTGCTGCCAGTTTATGTGGTAGTTCTATTTCTTCTTGTTTTGCTATGAATTCCAAGACGTCTACAATCTGCCAACAAGAAAATCTTTTCCAAGTTAGTTAAAGAAAAAGAGAGTTGTGCATATTATATTTGAGTTTAAGTAACTTGCTATAACATGTTAGATTATAGTAATAGTGTAAAAATCTTTACGTTCTCAATATATATTGATTAAATCCAATACGTATTGGTACTATGCATGCGCACCTCGTCATCTGAAGGTTTTTGGAGATGAACAACCTTACAAATAGACTTAATTGGCTGGAGCTTGGTGATATCACTGCAGCAAAAGAAGACCTTATAACAACCTGTATATCTTTCTAACATCCATTTGGTATATAGCAAAGCATCTGTTGCTATCTTGTCAGCTTCACCAAGAATGATAGCTGTGTACATTACAAATGAAGTAAGTGATAGATCATTTCTAAGGCTTTCTTTGTCCGCTTTTGGGTAATACAAATTGCAAAAGCTTGTAATACCTTTACAGTCATCACGATGGCAAGGTGCTGATCTGATGGATGCTTTGTGCTTTCTCTCATTGATTAGTTCTACGATGACATGTTTCTCGTAGCCTTTAGTTTCAGAGAGATTGATCTCAACATGTTTCTTTGATTCCTTCACATTTACTTGGATGCTCGGCACTGCTTCTCCCTGAAATGCATTGCATTTTGAGAAGGTCCTTTCACTGTTCTACTTGATTTAATTTGATTTAAACTTCTATGTTTTGACATGTAAAAAATAAGATTTTAACTTCCGTGCATTGATAATAATGTCTAATTTTCTATAACCAGTCTAAATTTTACACTGTTATAAGTTAAAACCATTTAAATATATAAGCTGGAGATGTGCTTTTTATAAATACATGAAGTGATATTTGTAGCTTTTACAGTCATATTCTAGACCGAAAGATAGTCTGTCATTGGATGTTGTAGTTGAATGCTTAAAATTATTTCTACAATATTAGTTTTCATATTGACATACTTTCAGGGGATACAAATGAATACTTGCCGTCTGATGCCTTGTGCACATTTGTCCCGTGTTGTGATCATGAACGAGTAGAATGTTACATGAAATGTATAGACTTTTATGTCTTTAGAAGACTTGAAAATTACTCCATTTATTTCAATTTGCTGATACTTTTCGTTAGTGAGGCTCGGTCGGTGATCCTTGGAAAACAGAGATCCTTTTAGTAATAAAAGATGTCACTTATATTATGGCAGTATACTGGTAAAACTTTTTTCATATGTTCAAATGCCACCAATAATAGAACATCTAACGGGCTCTATATATGAAACACATTTTCAGATCTTTGTATGCATAATCTATGAACACAATACAAGGGTCTTCATACCTTTAAGTAGAACACCTTGCACTTTTCTCTTGCCTGTAAAAGCAAAGAAACTATCATCAGTCGATGATTTGATAAGTGCTGATCTAGAACATGATATCGGCGATTCTTGGATTTAACATACATACACTGACATTGTTAAATTGTTTTATACCATCAGCGTAAACATGTTGTAGCAGGTAACCAAGCTTTTTTTTTTTTTTTTGGTTACTAATCTTACTTTCCATGCATAGTTATTTGTAGTTACTTTTAAGGTGACTTATTGCTTGAAAAGTTTGTTTGCACTTGTAGTATATAGAAGTTTAACTCGTGATATTTACAACTCACGTCTAGCTTTTTATTACTAAAGTGGCAAATTAACATATTTTCTGGATTAAACCTTTTGATACTTTTGTAGCTTTAACGAGAATCAATAAATGTACCTGTATTTTATCATGTCCAAAAACTTCGCGAAGCAAAGCAAATATCATGGTTCTTTTCCCTACTCCTGGCTGTCCTGCAAATATATAATGACGATTACTGCCATCTGTTTCTGCCTGCAAATTTTAGAATTCAAAAGAAATGTCTTTTCTTAGTATTTTAGCTATGAATAAGGAAAATTTTGAAAAAAGATTGTTCAAGATTATATCTCATACCAGAGCCTTCAGTTCAAGTGCAGTATTTCTATTGCATAGAAAATCTTTAAGAGCATTAGGCCTATACTTATCAGCCCATTTAAATCTTTTGTCTTTCTGTTCTGGACTTGTAATATCCTTCTCTTTTGTAGTATCTTTTTCATCCTCTGTAGTTTGAGTTGGTGAAGCTGGTAATGGTACTGCTTCAATTTCTTCATCTTGCAGTGATGTTTGCAATATTAATGGAGTTGGCGGTGGAGATGGTATTGACAATTTTGGTGGTGATGTTATTGGTGGTGCAGGGGCTGGTGGTAGTACTACTATATTTGTTTGCATTTCTGATGCTCTCTCCCTCAAAGGCTTCCCCTGATCTGATTTTGAAAGTCTATGTCTGCTTTTTCTTGAACATTTTCTAACTCCTTTCCGATCTATACCAAGTTCTTCTCCAATTGTCGTTCTGATTACTCCTTTATCTTTTGTCTCTGATAAAGATGAATCTTGGATGTTCTTGTTCCCAGTAGAAGTATTCAAGGAGGAGGATGTTCTTTCTTCTTTGCCTTTGCGTACAAAGTAAGATGCACTCCATTCTTGTACCTGTTGAGACATAATATTATTAAGTAATTAAAAAAATATATGCTCTCTTAAACAGTTTAAGCTTTTAGACGAAATGGTCACGCGCTTCAACATTACCTTGCTAGCTAAATTGGATTTAGAACTTGAACTTGTAGAAGAAGCTGATATGCTATCTTTTCCGGAACTACTACTAAACTCTGCTAATAACTTCTGTCGATTAATCACTTTGGACAAATCAGTAAGTCCTTTATAATATGAACTTCTTGCAGAGTATCTCTTTTCTTCTTGAATTGCATTTCTTTTATTGAATTCCGCGAGATTATCAGCTGTTAAATTTGAGTTCTTTGAAGATGAGCCACCCTTTCTTGATATAAGCTCATTTGCATTTTTAGGCCATGTTGGTTTTAATGAGTCAGCTGATTTGGAGGATCTGACTGAAGGAGGTATTGTAAGTGAGTTTGTAGGAGAATTTTGAGTTTCTGATATGTTGCAGGGAACAGATTTTGAACGTGGGATTGATGGACTCGGCATTGAAGAGCTGAGATTGAAAGTTGCTGGTTTTTTTTCTTGTGTAGAAAAGAGGATTAATAAGTAAGTTAACTCAATTATGATATTAATGTGAATGGAAAAAAGATACTTTCAACAGTAGGTCCATGGGCGATCATCTAGAGAACATTATAAGGGATGTTACGTTATTAACAATGTTTATTTTTCTTTCTTGAACTTAAGTCAAACCTCTTTGCATGGCTGTACTATTAGTGTAGAGAGTATAGCAGGCAATAGTCCATGCAAAAGCAGCTCACCAGTTAAAAGGTTAATCTATCTCCAGGTGGGTTGCTCTGATGGTAAGCACCCTCCACTTCCAACCAAGAGGTTGTGAGTTCGAGTCACCCCAAGAGCAAGGTGGGGAGTTTTTGGAGGGAAGGATACCGAGGGTCATTTGGAAACAGCCTCTCTACCCCAGGGTAGGGGTAAGGTCTGCGTACACACTACCCTCCCCAGACCCCACTAGTGGGATTATACTGGGTTGTTGTTGTTGTTTGTTGTTTTTGGTTCCATCTCTAGGGATGTTTGTGCTTTATATCACTATCTCTTATCCTCTGATCGGTTTTTTAATGAGTTTAACTTTTATATACCGATAGTATAAGAGAATGTTTACCTAAAAGATTAATTATATGTAATCATCCATAATAAGTGCAATTGCTGACCTGACAAATACACGCTATCATTGCTCAAGGAGGAGGTAGAGTATTGCGCACGGGTTCGGATATGCTTATCGTTGAAGTTTATCCATAACGATCTTATGTGTGACCTGATTGTGTACCGCTCTTTCCCCATCTTTGGCACAAAAAATGAGCTACAAAGCAAGAACAAAGACCACAGAGAATAGTAGTAATTATATATATTAAAGGAAAAACCAATAGGTGCCTTTAATATATATTGTGATTTGTGTGAGATCGTATGAGCTCGTCTTAGCAACTAAAGTTGAAACCTTATCATCAAAATGTCCTTACTGTAGTAATTTTGCACTAATTCTTACGTAGTTTCCTTCATGGTGGGTAAACAATATATACTTTGTATAAATTTAAATTAAAGAAAACATGGAAAAGAAAGATAATTAAGTAGACGTCACTTTTCCTCTTAATGGATTTTATGATGTAGACATCCCCCATATAAACAAAATTTAAACCTTTTTCACATTAAAAAAAAAAAGAAAAAAAGAAGAGGTTTTCTACATAAAGAACTTTTTAAAAAATTACAAACAACTTTGTCAACTTGGTTGTCAATGCAGTAGCTGTCACAAAGTTGATCAATTCTAACATATCACGACTCCAAATAATATTATTAAATAATTCTGCGGCCGCACAATTCATGTGCGGACCGCACTTTGCACCTCTGATGGAGTTTTCTTCACAACCTGCGGCCGCAGATGATATTCTGTTGTTCGCACTTCTAAGCTTTTGTGCCTGTTTTTTTCCTTGAGTTCAGATTACTCCTTCTTGAATTGGATTTCATCTTGAGAGCTCATCTTCCAATATTCCTGCAATTAAGCACATTTCATCAGTTTTCGGGAACACAATTAAGCATTTTTTGACTAAAACGAAAGTTATAGGGCGCTAATAATATATAGAGAATATCAGCCTGCTTTCTAGAACTTAATTGGGTAAAACATGTTATAAATATAGGCCTTAAATATTGTTTATCTCGAAGGTTACGTGTGGTGAGACTTCGGGATATCCACAAGAATCTTTTTTAAAAAAACTTATAACAAAGCTTGAATTCCCATATTTTATTCTTCTTTTTTTCTGTAGTTTATGCAAGAAAATTCTTTTTTTTTTAATAAATAATTTATGACATTTTCCAAATGGTGTACATGTCTTTTTCAAGGTATGTGAAAATAGTTGCCGCAGCGAATCATTTCCCTTTCAGATGAGATCATCTCTGATTTATTCCCCAGCTTGGCAGTTATCCTCGTAGACGAAACTTGTAAAATATGAAAAGTTATACGGGAAAGAATTAATGTTTGCATCAAACTAAACAACTAATGAATGCGTTTTATTTATGCGAAGGTGTTAGCAATGGAATTGAAGAAATAAAGAAAGGATTAGAGGAGTTTGTAATCTTAAATATTTTGAAGTTTATGCGGTTATATTATCATATCATTGTAAAATGAAAAGCTTAAAAGCTTTTTTCTTGTTTTGCTAATAAAAGCTTAAAAAGTTAGTTGACTACATATAGAGCATTCTCTTTTTTCTTTTCTTTTTTTGGGAATAGAGTGTCATATAACATAGAACCGAAGTAAATCATAAGAGTTACTGTACAAGTTAAGGTGAAAATACTTTGCTAGTAAATTGTGTTCAAAATCAGAAAATGGAGAAACAATAATAAAACATAATGCAATAAATAGAAATAGAAAATAATTTCGAGTCCACAAGTTGCTTCTGTATCATTAAGGAATTTAATACCCTCACGATTGCTCAAGGTTTTGAATTAATTTCTGTCAGGATAGAACGGAATAACTACTTTGTGTAGTGGTACTATAAATTACAGAACATCAGCGAACTCAAATGGCGGAGCAAATCACACTTAGATCCTTACTTTTTCCCTTGAAAAATAATGCAAAAATGCAGAAGAGGGAGGAGAGTGTTTGCAGATTTCGGTGTCTAAAAAATGAGGCTAATCCTCTGTATTTATAGCCAACGAAGTTGAGTTCCAACAGATGCAAAGATGACTCCATTTGACAAGGTGTCTATTCGGCAAAAAATATTTAAATTTCTATTAAATTCGAAGTTGAAGTCGTAGCTGAGTGACGACAACGGTGAAATGCTTGCTCTCTTCTCAACTCTTGAAGAACTAGAAGAAGTGCTTTTATATATAAACACAAAAATTTTCCTCTTCTTATCCAATGAGGGACAAAGTTTCTTTGTAAAAGGAACCAATTCAAAATTTTGTTTCCTTTCATATCTTTTCCCTTCATTTTTCACTCACACATAAACTCAAAAAACTCAACAAATAAGGATCTCTTTATTTCTTCATTGCGGCTTCTCGCATCATTTTCTTGAAAAGACATTATATCATGGTGGAAGAGTATAAAATGAGTAATGTTTCGTATTTCATTATTCACACAAAACCTTCGCTGACACATTGGAAGGAATAGTTTCACACAAATGAAAGACTTTCTGAATACATTTATAAGCAAATCATACATGTTTGGTGCAAATACAAGATGCCCGTAAGTTAATGTATATTGTGCTAGCACAATAAACTGTAACTTATTTTACATTTGACAAAAATTTTAAGGAAATAATCCAATAACATCATTTCTATACAAGATTTTGTTAAAGAATGTTGTACATCGACATCCGACCAAACGGAGATTAGTCCGTTTTCATGGAAGATTTATCTCTCTTTTCTTTCTCAATTTTACTTTTATTGATTTATTTATTTATTTAATGTTACACCAAAAATAAGTAACCGTGGGAAGTGGAGAATCATGGGCAACGGGTGAATTCGCGTTGACCAAAAGAGATCCAAATGAGGCATATGATAAAAGTGAAGGGAGAGGAGGAAAATAGTATACAAGCTTCCTTTTTAAATTAATATAAATACATTTTTAACACATTAAAAGGATTTTGCTGAAGTCAGATAAGGAAATTCGGTGCTTTTGAATTGGTTTCTTTTTGGGCTACACAATTAGTAAATTAGGAAATGTGTTAGGTAAGGAGTAAGGAGTATAGCACTGAGAATGGGGTGAAAAGGAAAAAAGAGTAGGAAAAACTTGGAAAAGAGTGAGAAAAATCATGGAAATGGAAATTAAAAAGGCTAGTGTTGCACTCTTTTTGATCTATTTATATATCATCAATGGTAGAATAAAACAATAGTGTTGAAAATTCATTATTAGAATTTATCCTGCTGAAAGTTTTCTGTTAGATCGACCCCTACTAATAGCTTTAATCCATAAGACAAAACAATGAAAATTTAATAAAATGAAATAAAATTCGTTCCGACTCAGTAATGCAATTAGATAGATTTTCAATGCAAAGAGATCACAACTAGCCATATAAATCTTTTCAATGTAAATTAATAATTACATTAATATGGATCACATAGTCGAACTAGTTTTCAAAACTCAGATATAGTGTTATATACCATTCTATGCCCACAAGAATGTATTACAAAGCAGAAATCATTGGATGGAATAGGAATAATTAAGGCTATATTTCAAGACAAAAAGAACTCCAACTTAATTAAAGATCGCAACTTGGTGCAATGGATTCATGTTCCTTGTCTAAAATTTCAATAACCTTGTTTGCTATTGCACTTGCATATACTGTTGAACCTTCACAAATCTGCATACATTGTCAAAAATACCCACAATTATGTTTCCAAAAGCCTCAAACTTCCTGAATATAATAGCTTAAAACACAATTTACCTAAATCTGAACAAGTTCAAATCTCTAACACCTTTTTTTTCAATATGTTATTTGGCATTTAAATATAGTCTTGAGAACACAATTTTTCCGAAAAACTATTCCAAGAATAGTACACTGATAGTCTAAATGTTATGTATACGGTCAATGTATATAAGTTAAAACTCATATTAAACATATGTTTTGCAATCACTTAGTTATCATTTGACATGTGACGGAGCCAGAATTTTCATTAAGAGATGTCAAAATATAAAGAAGTAACACATGGAAAAGTCAAGGGGAATCAACATATATAATAATATATACATATAGTATAAAAATTACCGAACTACACATTGTAATTTTCAGGACGAACTTTGGATAAGCTGGCTCTGCCACTGCATTTGACATAACATATCATACAAAAGGAAGAAGAATTAAGTACCTTGGAGTTGAAGAGGTAGCTATAGTGATCACCAATTAATCCTCCAGAAACATGATGGATATCCAGCTGAAACTCATCAAAGGCTTTTGAAACAAAGAGAAGGCAATTCATTCTATTCTGCTGTTGGACAAGTTTAACAGTCACTTCATCATCCATAATTCTAACATCAACTTCAGTATTCTTTGATTTCTTTTGAAGCCATGAACTCCTCATATTCACATGATTCTCAGCAGCTTCCATTACAGTATTGAAACCACATGAACCATCTTCTGTTCTTTGCCTTTTGACCCTCTCTTTCTTTTCTACTTCATTCTTTAGCTCATTTACTTTTGTTTTCAGCATATTGATGTACCCAATAGCATCCGCAATAATTGTTGCTCTATCATTCTTGCATTCACAAAAAATATGTCAATTTAACAAAACAAACCCTATTAAATCCCTAAACAAGTTATCCTTTTTGTTTAGTCCAAAATTTTGTTATAACAACACAATTTATGCTCTATATGTCATTCTTGAATAGCCAAAATCATGTAGACTTACATAATAGCAAAGATTGATCGACAAGAGAAAACAACAACAACAACAAAACTCAGTGTAATCCCACAAGTGGGGTTTAGGAAGGGTAATGTATACACAGACCGTACCTCTACCTTGTGAAGGTAGAGAGACTGTTTTCGATAGACCCTCGAAATAAAGCAACAAACAACATGTAATAATAAAGAACCAGAAATAAGAAAATACAAGAATGGTATTAGTACTACTGGTAAGCCTAGGAAAAACTCACGACTACTTGTCAAACCTTCAAACCTAATTCTCGACTTCCACGCGTCTTCGGTAAAAAAATAATGAAATTTTACCAACAAAAAATAGCTGGTAAATAAGATAACAAATTAGGATTTGTTGTTAAAAGTCTCATTGGTATTTTCCTACAGATCTGTGTCCATCTTGTCATGAAACAAGGATATCAACAGCAAACAGAAAACTAAGGACCATTTTAGGTAGCAGAAAATGTAGTGTGAATAACTATATATATATATACACACCTTTGAGGGATTTGGGATCAAAGCTCTCAATGCTTGGAACTTGTCACTGAAATGAACTCTCCTTTGTTTCTCACTGGCATGATGCTTAATATCCTTACCTTCCCTCTTTTTAGCTGCAGAATTGATATCAAAACTCCCAGCATCATGGTACAATGCACCAGTTACCTCTTCCTCAGCAACTCCATGGCTAAAAAAGGAGCCAGTCCCTGAGCTTCCTAAGCCATAGGAGCCATGTGGGGAAAGCTGAAACAACTCTTTGAACAAACTAGGTTGTGTGGCACAAATATTCACAGGCATATTCTGTTGTGGGTCATAGAAAAGATTAGTTGAAGTTGTGGCTAATTCTGTTCTTGGAAAACCCACCCAATGGCCTAGTGATGTATTTGCTATGGGATTTGATGGATTATTAGTGATCAATGTTGAAATGGGGAAATTACTAATTTGGTGCCGCTCATGGCCTTGTTGATGGTCATAAGGATTAAAACCCATTTCTTCCCAATTTGCTTGACCATAAGATAACACTGTGTTATTGTTGTGCTCATGCCCAAATTCCCGAATCAAGTTATTTTCAGTTTGGATAATATTGCTATTTAGAGTAGAATGAAACTTTCCCATTTCAAGATTCAGCTGCTGCTGCTGTAGTTCCAAACCCAAGGAAAAGTTAGTACCACAAGTTGTTGAATGATTTTGAAGCAAACCCTTTTCTTCTGTCCCTTCATCTTGCTCATGAGAAGTAGGATCAAAAGCTAAACTTTCTGCATACATTCTTCTGAAATGTTCACTACACTTAGAAACAGTGCAAGATAGCATAAAATTTAAGTTGGAGTAGAAAATTAATCAACAATGGAGCAGTTGTTTTGGGGGAAGAAAAGTTCAAAAGAGAAGAAAGAAATACGTCTACAGGAAAGCAAATGAGCAAAGTAGTGATAGGCCTTATAAGGGAAAGAAAGGAAACCACCATAGTACTATTTATTGGCCTTTTCAGTTCTTCTGTTAGGGACAGCTGGGGTTAGTTTGTTACTGAGATTCCAAATATTATAGTGGGGACCACTGATGATATATCTCCGTACTCTTGTTTTGCAACTAACCATTAAAATTCCAAAGAAAATAGTAACCATTTATTTTCTGTGTGCAATAAGAAGAGTACATATTTTTGATCTTTTAGTAAGTACAGCTGGTCCTGATTTTCTCCTTAAATGGTCCTGGTTACGTTGATAATTACATAAAAAAATTCTTTTTTTTTTGGGGGGTGGTGAACAGATAAATATTTTGTTGAGTATTCTCTCTGATTCTAAGTTTTATTCTCATATTTGATACATGTCCAAATGGTGATCATATTAAAATACTGAAATGTTTAATTTCCTGGTGCAAAGAAAAGTTACTATGCTTATTATGATGTTGAAAATTATTGCACTAATGAGATAGTTTTACTTGTTTAGGTTATATTATAAAGTCATTATTACAATCTTCAAAGAAGTTGGGTTTGTCTCTAACCACATATACTCCAAAGTCTCCATTTACGCACATTTTTTAATGTATATAAGAAAACATTATATTACATTAGAGGATCAAGGTCAAGGAAGAGCAAAAGGGAGATAGTAAGAATTGAACCATCACCTATTATGTAGAACTTGCCAAGCCTGTTATTTTATTAGTTAAAAGTAGATTTCTATATATAAGCCTAATAATATACAAAAATACTAGGATCAGCTTTTTAGCTTATATATAAATATTTAGTTTATGTTGGATTTTGACCAGTTCAAATTAAACATGGTTCAAGCCTTGTATTTTAGTGATAAATGGAAAACCCTAATAATATACTAACATGCAGACAAGTAAATAAGAACTGCATATGGTTATTTTTCCCAGAACTGTAAACTGCATAATATAGACAAACAGATCTTCTGCAGTTTTTGTAATAGTAGAAGTTTTGCAGGGAAGCTGCACCCCTTCTTGTACCCTTGTCTTTCTCAATGTGGTAAAGGTCTTGATTACACTTTGACTCACTATTTTTGTTTTCTGAACCACATCTTCCATTATCAATATGATAAACATAGAGAATTATTATTTGATGGTGAAGATCAGATACGTTTGTTTTATTTTATTTTATTTTTATTTAAGATTGTTGAGTGTGGGGACATGGCATTGTTGTGTTCTTGCTCCTTATTTCATCAAAATTTGAACGAACAAAGTTTAACTTTTATACAGTATAAAAGAACTTTTTATGTACAAAAAAGTAGGAACATTAAAATATATGTTTAATACAAGAAGAAATTGCATGTGCAAATTAGTTAACAGAAATCCATGGAGATATGATATTGTACGTGTAGGAGTTTGAATTTTTGTATTACAGTTTACACTAACTAAAGAAATCCTAAGGAATAATTATGTTTCCAAAGCATATATATGCCTTGTTAGAAAATAAGAAGTGTCAAACTTTGAGTTAGACAGTAATATATCCTGATCAGTTCATTCCATGGATTCAACAAAGTTATTCCTCCTAAAGAACACTAACACTATTATCCACTGGCCGATTGGTGCGCCAATTTGTGTAACCTGAGAAATCAAAGGTGAAAAATTCAAGATAGAATATGCATCAAAGAAGAAAATATGAAGAAATTAAGAGATAAAACAAGGTATACCATTTCTTTGTACAACTTTAGTATCATCAATTGAGGAAAATAAGACTTTTTTTCGCAAAACTGGAAAAAAAGAAAGGAAATAAAAAGAACTAGAGTGCATATACTTCCAAGTTCCAACTGCTTGTCTGCATGTACTTCAGCAAACATGCCCAAATTTAGAAACTTAAAGCTCTTAATTAAATCTTCACTTGACTCATTCTTTGAATTGTCTTTGTCATTCTTCATTATATCATGGCCCCACTTATGTAAATTCTTGAAACTGGAAGAAAGACATTGAGACATCCATAATTTTCTCTTTTGATGCTCAATTATTGTTCATTTATACCAAGTAGTAGCAACTTTATATATTCATTTTACTTTATTTTCCTCTTAAATCTTCATAAAATCAGCCCACAAGTAGTGGTAATTCTAGTTAAGAAAAGAAACAATAGCTTCTTCAGATCAGACAGGAAAGAAGAAGTGTTACCATATGAAAGAGCTGAACTAATTAATAGCTATTAGTTGGTGCAATTGCTGCATACTGTATGTCCACAACCTCAATGAGCTTCTTGGCTATTGCACTTGCATACACTGTAGATCCTTCACAAATCTGCATGTTTAGACAAAAGCAATAAGAAGATATTGAATATAAGGAGCAACCCGGTGCGCTAAGCTCCCACTATGCGCGAGGTCCGGGGAAGGACCGACCACAAGGATCTATTGTACGTAATTTTACCCTGCATCTCTGCAAGAAGTTGTTTTTACGGCAATATAATATTAGAAATTCAAAGTGTGGATAACTTGAGATTTCAAATCAAACCACATATGTAAATTAAAAACAACCTTGGAGTTGAACAAAAAGCTGTAGTAATCACCAATAAGTCCCCCAGCAACATGGTGAAGATCCAGTTGAAAGTCATCAAGAACCTTAGATGCAAAAAGAAGGCAATTGATTCTCTTTTGCTGAACAACTTTGACAGTAACTTCATCGTCTACAACGCGAACATCAACTTCAGTATTCTTGGACCTCCTCTGCAGCCATGAACTCCTTAATGAATTTCCATTGTAAGATTGGTCAACTTCATCCATTTGCTTTGCATCAGTACCATCCATTGAATTACCACCTTCTTTTGTCTTTTGCCTCTTAATCCTGTCTCTGTTGCATCTCTTCTTCTCCACCATAACTTCTAAATCATGCACTTCCCTTTTTAGCTCATTGATGTACTCAATAGCGTCCTTCACAATTGATGCTCTATCATTCTTGTTTTTACAATTTCAAACAAAATAAAAGGGGTATCAATAGGCCATCATATTAAATATAAAGATGTGCAATTTTAAAGCAGAAGTGAGCTTATACCTTGCTAGGATTTGGTACCATACTTCTCAAAGCTTTGTACTTGTCATTCAAATGCACCCTCCTCTGTCTCTCAGTAGCAAAATGTTTTGTATCTTTACCGATATCCCTATTTTTAGCAATACCATTCATATCAGCAGAAAACTCAAAAATCCCATTGTCAAAAGGCCTTTCTTCTCCATCTTGATACAAAGCACCACTCAACTGATCTCTCTCCTCCAACCCATTAAAGAAAGAACTAGTATTACTTCTTAAGTTTCCCCCATAGCCATGTGGAAAAGAGTGGAATAATTCTCTCAGTAAAGGGGGTTGTGGGGGTAGATTTAATGGAAGTAAAGAAGGGTCATAGACTGCACTTGTAGTTGATGCACCATCTGCTGCTGGAATATTAATGTCACCTAGTAAGCCTAGTGAAGTCAATAAATTTGAAGATTGAGTTGTATTAGTATTTGTGAAGGAAATTGATGATCTAGGCAAAGGAAACATGTTGAGAAGATCAGGGGTTGGAAGATTATATGGAGCTTCAGGCAGTGAATTGGGAAAATTTTGCTGTTGATGACCATTTTGTATGTCATGAGCAACATGTTGAAAGTTATTATTATCTTCTTGATTTTGGTATGGAGGAAAGCTCATTTCACCCCAATTTGATTGATCACAAGAAATTCCTTGATTATTGTGTTCATGTACCAATTCTTGGATGCTGTTGTTGTTATGAGTAGTATTGTAACACTGTTCCATCTCAAGATTCAGTTGCTGCTGAAGTTGCATTTCCAGGGCTGCTGCAGCCACAACTGCAGCATTTTGTTGGGAGGAATTATGATATGTGTTTTCTTCTATCTCAAAAACATCTTCTGCTAGTCCTTCATGCTGCACACTGGCAGCAGGATCAAAACAATCACTTTCTACATACATTTTTTTTGTTTTTTTGGATTCACCTCAATTATGATTTTCTTGGTTTCCTGTTGTACTTTTCCTCCAGACCTGAGAAAAAGTCATAAAAAGCAGTAAATAAAGATACCATTTTCAGGAAAACTTCACAGCTCTGAGAAAAAGATACTAGTAACTTTACCTAAACTTTTGGTACAATTAGGATCGGCTTGTACTAAAAGTTTGAGTCTTTTGAATCAAGAAAGTAGCTCAACAGTTCCATAATATTAACAACAAAAGATGAAACAGAACAAACAAAAAGGAAAAGAAGAATTTTGAGAAAAGACTACTGGAAAGGGTAGCAGAAAGAGAGAGAGAGAGATATGCTGTTGTGGGATTGGCAAATAAAAGGTTGGTTGGTTGATTTTGGGTTAGGGAAGCTAAAAATTGATTATATAAAGCAGGAGTCTGGAACTAAAATGTGGTCTTTTTTGACTCACGCGATCGAAATGCGTGTAAAAAAAACTTAGTAACCACGCTATATGTATTTTGATCGCTAAGAATTTTTACCACGCATTTCGATCATTTGAATCAAAAAAGAACACATTTTGGTTCCGGAGCCTATAAAGCAGTAGTAGTACTTCAGTTTTCCTTATAGCAAAGAGAAGTTTGTTACTCAAAAACTCAAGGTCAGTGGGGACCACTCATAATCTCCTAAAGTATTTGAGTACTCGCTTTATTGCAGCTGCAGCTTTGATTTTCCCTGGCCAACATATATAAGCTACTAATAATTAACTTGAAAAAAATGGTAATATACGTCCTATCACAAGCTAAACTGTATTGATAAGGTAAAGAAAAATTACATTGCCACTGTATTTAACTTAAATTCTTTTTTAGTTTTAGATGTCAGCATAAAATTATTTGCCCATAGGCCATATGATTAAACTTTAACTACAAAATGCATAAGGATATAAATAAAACATTTTTTTTAAAAAGGTTTAGAACATTATACATTCACGCAAATAGTGATACTTTAGACATTGTTAGTTGGGAGTAACATTTTGTTTAGCATTCTAATGACAGTGGGAACCAGGGGCCCACTGTTCAGTATTTCCTCCATGCGAACTGGAAAGTCCAACTAATTAAACCAACAACTCAGACTTTCAACTGATACTGAATCAGTGATATTTATGCAGACAGGCGCTATTTTTCCAGAATATATATTTAGGCAGAAGGTACAACCACTAATTTGTGTAGCTACTTGTAGTAACGTGTGTCTGTATATATGTGTGGAGAAGAATACTGAAGTTGTGTGGACAAGTATAAAGAAAAAGAAATTTTATTAATAAATCGTGAGTATAATTCGGTTTGTTCCCTTGATTCTTTTCTTTAGATTGTTTTTTGCTATTCGAGGGTTTAAGTAGTGGCGGAGCAAGAATTTGGTTATGGGGTATCAAAATATATAAAAGTAAATATACCAGAAAATTAAGGGGAGTAATACATAGTATATATACATATAATTTATTTCTTTACCTATCTACATAGTGTATTTTTTCCGCGAAGGTGACATCACTTCCTATAAGGTGGCTCCGCCACTGGGTTTAAGTAACATACTTGTTGAAAGTAAAGGTGTCAAACGGGTGGGCCGGTCCGGGTTGAGAAATAAAAGTGACATTCCGGGTTGGACAAACCGGGCTTAACAGGTCCGGCCCCATCCGGTCAAAAATGGAACCGGAATGGTTCCTGGCCTACCGGTCCGGGCCGGGCCGGGCCGGGTTTGTGTAATTTTTATATATATATCTATATATTTAGTATAACTAAAGTAAAAATATAAAACAAAAAAATAATCTTATAAAATGAATGTTTGAATAAAGGATGCAAAGACTTTAAAATTCTTATATTTGAATATTTCATTAAGAATTTAGATAATATAAATACAATGAAGATGGAAAAAATTGCACTTATAATTTGCAAGTTCTTTTTTTATTTTCAACTTGCAAATTAAAGTTTACATTTAACAACAACTAAATTAACGAAAAAAGAGTAAAATTCAAAGTTTAATTATTAAACATAAATCTAGAACTTCAAAGGTTTTGCATTGCCTTAGTAAGTTCTTCATAATCAATATGAACTTCTTGGCTATCTTCTAGAGTGTTAAATTCATATGGGTGACCATGTGTTAATATATCTCCAAGTTCTTCATCTTCTGAGTTATCAACATCTTCACGTCCCTGATTTCTTCGTTCCGATCTAATTCAATCTCTGAAACATACTAAAACTTCCAAAGTATTGCATCCCAATGAGTGACGGGTTTCTCTTAATTGTTGTCTTGCTCGACTAAACCGGGCTTAACGAGTCCGGCCCCATCCGGTCAAAAATGGAACCAGAACGGTTCCTGGCCTACCGGGCCGGGCCGGGTTTATATATA
>AWOL01S0068420.1:3302-15323 GCA_000715115.1 Nicotiana otophora
ATTATTACTGTGGACCGTGTGTATCGGTCGTGTGTGGTAATTATTGGGGAACTGGAGACTAGGGTTGATCTTTTATTACTCGGTATGGTTGATTTCGATGTAATCCTGGGTATGGATTGGTTGTCTCCATGTCATGCTATTCTGGACTGTCGCGCAAAAATCGTGAAGTTGACCATGCCGGGGTTGCCAAAGGTTGAGTGGAGAGGTTCTCTAGATTTTGTTCCTAGCAAGGTAATTTCTTATTTGAAAGCCCAACGTATGGTTGGGAAGGGGTGTTGTCATACTTGGCTTTTGTGAGAGATGTTGATGCAGATACTCCTACTATTGATTCAGTACCGGTAGTGAGAGATTTTCCTAATGTATTTCCTACAGACCTGCCGGGTATGCCGCCCGACAGGGATATCAATTACGGTATTGACTTGGTACAGAGAACTCAACCCATTTCTATTCCTCCGTATCGTATGGCACCAGCTGAGTTAAAAGAATTGAAAGAGCAACTTCAGGAACTCCTTGGAAATGGGTTTATTAGGCCTAGTGTGTCACCTTGGGGTGTACCAGTTCTGTTTGTGAAAAAGAAAGATGGTACTATGCGGCTGTGCATCGATTATAGGTAGTTGAACAAAGTTACAATCAAAAATAAATATCCTTTGCCACGTATTGATGATTTATTTGACCAGTTTCAAGAAGCGAGGGTGTTCTCCAAAATTGATTTGAGGTCTAGGTATCACCAGTTGAAGATTCGGATATTCTGAAGATGGAATTTAGAACTCATTATGGTCACTATGAATTTCTTGTGATGTCTTTTGGGCTAACCAATGCCCCAGCAACATTTATGCATTTGATGAATAGTGTATTCTAACCATATCTTGATTTATTTGTCGTGGTATTTATTGATGATATCCTGGTGTACTCATGTAGCCAGGAGGAGCATGCACGACATTTGAGTATTGTACTACAAAGGCTGAGAGAGGAGAAACTTTATGCCAAATTCTCTAAGTGTGAGTTCTGGCTTAGTTTGGTAGCATTCTTGGGACACATAGTGTCCAGTGAAGGGATTAAGGTGGATCCGAAGAAAATAGATGCAGTTCAGAGTTGGCCCAAGCCATCTTCAGTTACTGAGATTCGGAGTTTTCCCGGCTTGGCCGATTATTATCGTCGCTTCGTGGAAGAATTCTCGTCTATTGCATCGCCTATGACTAAATTGACCCAGAAAGGTGCTCTATTCAGGTGTTCGGATGAGTGTGAAGAGAGCTTTCAAAAGCTCAAGATAGCTTTGACTACAACTCCAGTATTGGTGTTGCCTAGAGTTCGGAGTCTTATACTGTGTATTGTGATATGTCGCGTATTGGTCTCGACGCAGTGCTGATGCAAGATAGTAAGGTGATTGCCTATGCGTCCAGACAGCTAAAGGTACATGAGAAGAATTATCCAGTCCATGATCTTGAGTTAACAACTATTGTTCATGCCTTGAAAATTTGGCGGCATTACTTGTACAGTGTCCAGTGTGAGGTGTATACCGAT
Organism: Nicotiana otophora; assembly: GCA_000715115.1. Classification (NCBI taxonomy): domain Eukaryota; kingdom Viridiplantae; phylum Streptophyta; class Magnoliopsida; order Solanales; family Solanaceae; genus Nicotiana; species Nicotiana otophora. The sequence continues at coordinate 4,824 of AWOL01S0068420.1, forward strand.
CATCGGAGTCTACAACATTTGTTTAAAAAGAAGGATCTTAACTTACGGCCGCGAAGGTGGTTGGAGTTGCTAAAGGATTACGATATCACCATTCTCTATCATCCCGGAAAGGCCAATGTGGTGGCTGATGCCTTGAGTCGTAAGACAGAGAGTTTGGGAAGCTTAGCATACTTACCGGTAGAAGAGAGGCCTCTAGCCTTGGATGTTCAGGCCTTGGCTAATCAGTTTGTTAGATTGGATATTTCCGAGCCGAATCGAGTTTTGGCCTGTGTAGTTTCTCAGTCTTCTTTATATGATCGCATCAGAGAGCGCTAGTATGATGATCCACATCTGCTTTCCTTAAGGACACGGTTCAGTACGGTGATGTCAAGGAAGTCACTATTGGAGATGACGGAGTAACGGATGCAGGGCAGGCTATATATGCCTAATGTAGATGGTTTGCGTGAGCTGATTCTCCAGGAAGCTCACAGTTCGTGGTACTCTATTCATCCAGGCGCCGCGAAGATGTATCAGGGTTTGAGACAATGCTATTGGTGGAGGCGGATGAAGAAAGATATAGTTGGGTTGGCATCTCGATGTTTAAATTGTCAACAGGTATAGTACGAGCATCAGAGACCGGGCGGATTGCTACAGAGACTTGAAATTCCGGAGTGAAAATAGGAGCGTATTACCATGGACTTCGTAGTTGGGCTCCCACGGACCTTGAGAAGGTTTGATGTTGTTTGGGTGATTGTAGATCGGCTAACCAAATCTGCGCATTTTATTCCACTTGGTACTAATTATTCTACGGAGCGGTTGGCTGGGATTTATATTCGCGAGATTGTTTGCCTACACGGCGTGCCGATGTCCATTATTTCAGATTGGGGTACGCAGTTTACCTCACAGGTTTGGAGGACAATGCAGCGAGAATTGGGAACATAGGTTCAGTTGAGTACAGCATTTCACCCTCAGACGGACGGACAATCCGAGCGCACTATTCAGATATTGGAGAATATGCTACGCGCTTGTGTCATTGATTTTGGGGGTTCTTGGGATCAATTTGTGCCACTCATGGAGTTTGCTTACAATAATAGCTACCAGTCAAGCATTCAGATGGCTCCGTATGAAGCTTTATATGGGAGACGCTGTCGATCTCTGGTGGGTTGGTTTGAGCCGGGTGAGGTTAGACTACTGGGTACTGACTTGGTTCAGGATGCTTTAGAGAAGGTTAAAGTAATTCAGGAACGACTTCGCACAGCACAGTCTAGACAGAAGAGTTATGCCGACAGGAAGGTTTGTGATGTTGTTCACATAGTTGGGGAGAAGGTTCTGCTCAAGATTTCACCCATGAAGGGTGTGTTGAGGTTCGGGAAGAAGGGCAAGTTGAGCCCTCGGTATATTGGGCCTTTTGAGATACTTAAGAAAATTGGAGAAGTGGCTTATGAACATGCCTTGCCACCTAGTATATCAGGTGTTCATCCAGTGTTCCATGTATCCATGCTCCGAAAGTATGTCGGGGATCCGTCTCATATTCTGGATTACGGTACAGTGCAGCTGGACGGTAATTTGACTTATGATGTGGAGCCGGTAATTATTTAGATCGGCAGGTTCAAAAGTTGAGATAAAAGAATATAGTTTCGGTGAAGGTGCAGTGGAGAGGCTAGCTAGTCGGAGAAGCTACTTGGGAGATTGAGTAGGAGATGAAGAGAAAATATCCACATCTATTTGAGACTCCAGGTATAATTCTCGTTCGAGGACGAACGTTTGTTTAAAAGGGGGAGAATGTAATGACCCAGCCGGTCGTTTTGACTATTGCAATCCCGTTCCCCCATTTACTGCTCAAATTGTGAGTTACTGTTGTTATTTGGCTTGCCGGAGTAATTGGTTTGGGTTCGGTGAGGTTTTGAAATGATATAGAGCGCTTAGTTCTAAGGTTTAGAATTTAAGTTGAAAAGGCTGACCGGATGCTAACTTATGTGTAACGACCATGGAGAAATTTTGCTAAGGAAATTAAGTTTTGGTGGTGCCGAGGTAGATCAATTATTACAAAGAAAGCTCGCCGCGGCTTGGACTTTTTGGGTTGAATAATGCACCGAAGTGTAAAGAAAACTTTTATCGGAAAATGGTCATTTCTGCGACCACTATGCGGTCGCAGAATCACTCTGCGGACCACATAATGGTCACAAAGTGGAGCAGGAGGAGGGCAAGATTTGAGGAAAATCTGCGGTGCACTATGCGACCGCAGACCTATTTTGCGGTGCATTATGCCACCACAGAACAAGTATGCGGACTGCATAATGACCGCAGAACAAGTCAGTAATGCCCAATTTTGGAGGCCAAATTATGCGGTTGGTATGCGGACCATATACCTGTTATGCGATCGCATATGCGACCGCATAACTGCGTCGGAGCTTCTATTCTTTCCAAATTTGGCCCGACCCAACTTCGATTTATAGCCCTTGAAGCTCATTTTTGAGCCAAAATCTAATATTTTAGAGAGAGGTGAGAGCATTTTAGAGAGATAAAGTGAAGAATTGGTCATTTATCCATCAATTCTTGTTCAAGGTTTGATGATTTCACAAGGATCTTGCTAGGGCTTCAAAGAAGTAAGAATTCCTTTCCCCAATTCTTCAATTTCGGGTTTGAAGTAAAGATGGGTGATTAATAGTATGATTCTTGAGTGTAAGAGTATTATGTATACATACCAATAAGGTTATGAAAAGATTGTTAATTCCAATGGGTAAGGATTGGGTTAAAAATGGTAGAAATCTTTATAGGCTTTAATTGAAGATTTGAGGCTCGATTTGGTGTCGGATTTTGGTGAAATTTGTATGGTTGGACTCGTGGTTGGATATGCGTTCATATTCTGTAACTTTTGTCGGGTTCCGAGATGTGGGCCCTATGGGCTATTTTTGAGTTAATTTCGGATTTTATTAAAAATATTAGTATTTCCTTATGGAATTAATTATAATAATTTGTATTGACTGAACCGAATTAATTATTGTTAGATACGAGGCTTTTGGAGACCAATTCCCGTGGCAAGGGCATAGCAGAATAAATAATTACATGGGTTGAGATAAGTAACAGTTATAAATATGGTCCTCAGAGTATGAAACCCCGGATTTTGTGTCATGTGATTATTTTGGAGGTGACGCACATGCTAGGTGATGGACGTGTGGGCGTGCACCGAAGGGATTGTGACTTGGTCCGTCCCATGAAACTGTAAAATTAAATACCCTGTTGTTAGCTATAAGCTCTCTTTGTGTTGAAGAAATTTGACTGCAAATCATGTTAAAAAGCATGCTTAGGCTATTTGATAGTACTGTTGGGACCCACAAAGGTGACGTACTTATTGAATTATTTGCTAATTGCTATCTTGTACTCAGTCATGATTTTACTAGCGTATCATACCTTAGTCTTTCTTGATATTTGTTGATATACTATGTTATCTTTGTTTGGGCTGATGTTTGTGATTTCTGAGAGCCCGAGAGACTTGAGAGGTTGAGGACTGAGTAAGGCCGAGGGCCTGTCGGTGAGGTAAGGATATTATGGCATGTGAGTTATCCATGCAGGATATTATAGCACGTGAGTTGTCCGTGCAGGATATTATAGCACGTGAGTTGTCCGTGCAGCACGCGAGTTGTCCGTGCAGATTATGGCGCTTGGGCTACAGGAGCCCCTCCGGAGTCTATACATGCCCCCAGTGAGCGCGGGTACCCATTGAGTGTGAGTGTTGAGGGATGAGAGCCGAGTGGTTGAGCTGTTGTGATAAGCTAAGTGACTGTTGCCTGAGAGGTTGTACTTGCTTTGCATTTGTTATTGCACTTGGTTGCTATCTGTCATTGTTGTAAAATCTCTAAAAGAATTTATATTCGGATTACTTGAAATTGAACTGTATAAATTTATTTGACTTAAACTGCCGGATTTGAAAGCATGTTTATTCTTTGCTGGAACTACTGAAAGTGAGCTATGACTGTGTAGCTCGTCATTATCTTCAGTTCCTTTGTTATTATTATTACTTACTAAGTTGGTTGTACTCATACTATACCCTGCACTTTGTGTGCAGATCCAGGTATTCCTGAACATAGCGAGTGTTGATCATTTCACACAGTTGATTTTCAGGAGATTTTGAGGTAGCTGCCGTGTTCCGCAGACCTTGTCTCTCCTTCTCTCTCTCCTTATTTTCTGTATTTGGTCTCAGACTATTATAGACCATATTGTCTAGACTTGTACTCATATTAGATGCTCATGTACTCAGTGACACCAGGTTTTGGGAGTATTGTATCAGATTTTGCTAGATTTTGGTATTGTATTAAACGCTACGTTTTTAACTTTAAAGGAAATCGTAGATTATTAATGTTGTCGGTTTGCCTTGTACTGAGATAGGCGCCATCACGACAGGTTAGGATTTTGGGTCGTGACATGTGACTTGTGAATTGTGATTATGAGGTGTGGTACCTCGGGGTGATTCTTCTTGTAAATTCTGTGTTGGCACTGTTTGATGATTTGAACTGTTATTATTTTTCTTAATTTATTTCACTTGTATTTTAACTGTATTTTGATTATTTTGCTGCTTATCACATGTTTACTCTTGTTGCCATTAATATTCTGCACAAGTTTTCATGTCTGGTGAGTGTCTTGACATGTACCTCGTCACTACTCCACCGAGGTTAGTCCTGATACTCACTGGGTATCGTTGTGGTGTACTCAAACTACGCCTCTGTACGTTTTTGTGCAGATTCAGGTACCTCGGAGCGTGCCGGACGTTAGCTAGTTGCTTTTGAGTTGCTGAGGAGACTTCAAGGTATACTTGTCATCCCGCTCGCAGGCCTCGGAGTCACCTTCTGATATTACTTTTACTACTGTTTATTTTCATTCCAGAACAGTGTTGTATTTAGAGATTTCTAGTGTATTCAGTAGAGCTTATGACTCCGTACTATTAGTTTTGGGGATGTATGACTATTGATCAGTTTCAGCTTTTATTATGTCATTTATCAGTTAAGTTAATAGCTAAGTTATTTATTTCTGGTAAATTCTCAACATATACTAGCCTAGTCTTAGAGATTAGGTGTCATCACGATCCTAAATGTGAAATTTTTGGGTCGTGACACAGAGGGAGTAGTGCATATAGTAACTGACAAGCTATAATAATTTAAATTACACTGATAGTATAAAAGATTTAAAACTCATTTACTTTATATAACTTAAATCCAATAATTGAAAAAGCACTATCGAAGCCTTTCAAACCCCATTTTGAACAATTGCTTCCGCACTTTTTCATTTTTCTCCTTTTATAGAAGGGCAAGTACATATACTACGAGATCTTATTTTTAATATCAACGCGTTTTATTCATTTCCAAAAAGATATTACAGCTGAATTGAGGAAATAGTGCAGCTACCAATCTTCTTAGTCTAATCGGAAAGATAGCACAAGCTTCCTTAGATACAAGTTGAGATGTGGTAATGCATTTGTTGTGTGGACACTTAGATCTAACAATTCCATGCAAAATGCCATATCCAATTTATATAATAAAAAAATTTGAGCCATACAAAAATTCGTCGTGGCTCAAAAATGAAGTCTTCCTTCCTTCTTTTGGAGACTCTCATAGCTGGTAGGCTCTATCTGCCTTCAGCTTTTAGTCCCTCAATTAACCTGGTCAGATACTCATTTTATTTACAAAAGTTTCCCCTGTGAGAGTATTCAGAAATAACAGAAGTTATTGGGTTTTAGGCTTCATGAGGGGCCTCTCAAATACTGATAGTCTAAGGGCAGAATTCCAAGCCCTATGGATGGGTCTTAAAGTAGCCCTCGAACAAGGTTTAGAACCCCTTGTGATAGACACTGATTCTGAAATGGTGCTGAAAATGTTAAAACATGGTAACTTGACTCATAATCTCATAATCTCTGAATGCATGTATCTGATGGAGCAACTGGGGAATCAATAATAGGCCATAGCTACAAGGAGTAGAACCAAGTGGCGTGCCTCTTTGCAAAGGAAGGAGCTAAGAAGGAAGCTTTTGATAGTACCCAATTTTTTATTCCTCATGTGTTTGCAAACGATGCAGTGGGCAGACATTTTAGGAACTGTATTTGAAAGAAAAAATAATGCATGTAATATTAACATAATGCTAGACATTGATGACGATCCTCAATGGAGTCCATCCCTGCGGCCTGCCCTATAATGATGGAAGTTTTTGAATATATATATATATATATTGTAATATGGCCATTATTTTGTCAAATGGAGTCCATCTCACATAAGCATAAGTATCTTTGTAAAGTGTAGACTTTGTTGGCAATATTCTTTAGGACACAAAAATATTGCATTGTGTGTTGGACATCATTTGCACAAGTTGTATCTCTTCTTTTGCACCTAAGAGGTCAAGACTTTTTTGCCTATAAAAGGGAAGGCCATTAGTTCATTTTAGACACACCAACAAGACTTGTCTTCAATTCTTGTTTCTTCCTTTCTTCCTTTATTAAGAGTGTTTTGTATGAGAGTTAAGTGTTGGGAAGCACTTGTGTGAACCCTTTCTTTGGAGTGATCTTGTGAGGTTATTCTCTTAGGGTATTTGGGATTAATTAGAGTGTTTACTCTAATTTTGTACTCTCTTTTGTACTCTTATTGTTATAGTAAATTGCTCATCTCCGCTTGTGGACGTAGGTCACTTTGACCGAACCACGTTAAATTTGTGTCTTCTTTATCTACTTTAATTGTCGTTGTTATCAACTTCCATTGTCTTTGTTATTGCCATTATACCGTTGTTTGGCTAAATTCCGCACTACCCGGGTTCCCGATCCTAACAAATTGGTATCAGAGCCGGATCTAACCGGGTTTGTTTCAGTAGCCAATATGACTCTAACAAAGACCTATGTTGAGAAATTTGACCGAAGTGCAAACTTCGGAATGTGGCAATTAAAGATGGAAGCTATCCTAATTCAGGATGGCTTAGACTTGGCGTTGCAAGGAAAGGAGAAGAAGCCGGATAAAATGACGGATGAGGAGTTTGCCGTCATAGACAAAAGGGCAAAAGCAGGTATCATTTTAAATCTCTCAAATGAGGTTTTACGTGAAGTTTCTATTGAAACCACAGCTAAAGGCATGTGGAAAAAATTGAAAACTTTATATATGAAAAGGACGGTGGAAAATAGACTTTACCTGAAGCAGAAGCTTTATACAATTCGTATGAGTGAAGGTACCTCTATTCTCTCTCATCTTGACACCTTTGATTCCATTCTTATGGATTTGAGTAATATAGATGCTGAAATTAAAGATGAGGATCAAGCTGTGTTACTGCTTTGTTCTCTACCCCCATCTTTTAAGCATATAAGAGATACTATGCTTTATGCAAAGGATAATATCTCTTATAAGGATATTAAATCTATCTTAAAATCAAAAGAACAGATAGATAGTGATATTACTGGGGAAGCTAGTGGAACTCAAGCGGAAGTTGGCTTGTTTGTTAGGGGCAAATCCGACTCCAATTCCAGATACAATAATTTAGAGTGTCGCTATTGTCATAAGAAAGGTCACAATATCTCTGAATGCTATAAACTGAAAAATAAAGAAAAGCACAAAGAAAGAAAAAATGAGCACAAAAATACTGACACCGCCGAAGCTAGTGTAGCAACTGATGAGGTTGAGGGAACTATATTTTTAGCAACTGAAACTAGTTTCAGATTAGACAATGAGTGGATTTTAGATTCCGGTTGTTCATATCATATGTGTCCTAGAAGGGACTTGTTTTCTACATATGATTCAGTTGCAGGTGGAGTTGTCCAATTGGGTAACAATGTTACTTGTAACGTTATTGGCAAAGGTACAATTCGGGTCAAAATGCACGATGATGTGGTGAGAACTCTTACCGATGTTAGATATGTTCCTGAGTTGAAGAAAAATCTCATATCTTTGGGCACTTTAGAATCCCTTGGGTGCAAATTCACTGGTGAAGGTGGAGTTCTGAAAATTTTTCAAGGTGCTCGTGTGATCATGAAAGCACACAGATCTGGTTCGTTGTATACTTTATTGGGATCCACTGTTATAGGCCCTACTACAGTTTCGGTATCAGACAATTTGTCTGATTTTGATGGCATTAAATTTTGACATATGCCCATTGGGGCTTTTGCGGAGAAGGTGGAGCAAATTTACTATATCAGCCAAAATTAGGCCAAGGTGGAGATTTGTAATATGGCCAATTTTTTATGACATTTGCCATGACATAATATCCATTATAATAAATTTGTGGTTCATGACATTTGCCATGACATAATATCCATTATAACAAATTTGTGGATCATGACATTTGCCATGACATAATATCCATTATTAGGCTAAGGATTTCTTGCTATAAATAGAGGAGTTTCTCCTCATTTGTAGATACACCAACAAGACTTGTCTTCAATTCTTGTTTCTTCCTTTCTTCCTTTATTAAGAGTGTTTTGTATGAGAGTTAGTGTTGGGAAGCACTTGTGTGAACCCTTTCTTTGGAGTGATCTTGTGAGGTTATTCTCTTAGGGTATTTGGGATTAATTAGAGTGTTTACTCTAATTTTGTACTCTCTTTTGTACTCTTATTGTTATAGTAAATTGCTCATCTCCGCTTGTGGACGTAGGTCACTTTGACCGAACCACGTTAAATTTGTGTCTTCTTTATCTACTTTAATTGCCGTTGTTATCAACTTCCATTGTCTTTGTTATTGCTATTATACCGTTGTTTGGCTATATTCCGCACTACCCGGGTTCCCGATCCTAACAAATTGGTATCAGAGCCGGATCTAACCGGGTTTGTTTCAGTAGCCAATATGACTCTAACAAAGACCTATGTTGAGAAATTTGACCGAAGTGCAAACTTCGGAATGTGGCAATTAAAGATGGAAGCTATCCTAATTCAGGATGGCTTAGACTTGGCGTTGCAAGGAAAGGAGAAGAAGCCGGATAAAATGACGGATGAGGAGTTTGCCGTCATAGACAAAAGGGCAAAAGCAGGTATCATTTTAAATCTCTCAAATGAGGTTTTACGTGAAGTTTCTATTGAAACCACAGCTAAAGGCATGTGGGAAAAATTGAAAACTTTATATATGAAAAGGACGGTGGAAAATAGACTTTACCTGAAGCAGAAGCTTTATACAATTCGTATGAGTGAAGGTACCTCTATTCTCTCTCATCTTGACACCTTTGATTCCATTCTTATGGATTTGAGTAATATAGATGCTGAAATTAAAGATGAGGATCAAGCTGTGTTACTGCTTTGTTCTCTACCCCCATCTTTTAAGCATATAAGAGATACTATGCTTTATGCAAAGGATAATATCTCTTATAAGGATATTAAATCTATCTTAAAATCAAAAGAACAGATAGATAGTGATATTACTGGGGAAGCTAGTGGAACTCAAGCGGAAGTTGGCTTGTTTGTTAGGGGCAAATCCGACTCCAATTCCAGATACAATAATTTAGAGTGTCGCTATTGTCATAAGAAAGGTCACAATATCTCTGAATGCTATAAACTGAAAAATAAAGAAAAGCACAAAGAAAGAAAAAATGAGCACAAAAATACTGACACCGTCGAAGCTAGTGTAGCAACTGATGAGATTGAGGGAACTATATTTTTAGCAACTGAAACTAGTTTCAGATTAGACAATGAGTGAATTTTAGATTCCGGTTGTTCATATCATATGTGTCCTAGCAGGGACTTATTTTCTACATATGATTCAGTTGCAGGTGGAGTTGTCCAATTGGGTAACAATGTTACTTGTAACGTTATTGGAAAAGTACAATTCGGGTCAGAATGCACGATGATGTGGTGAGAACTCTCACCGATGTTACATATGTTCCTGAGTTGAAGAAAAATCTCATCTCTCCAGGCACTTTAGAATCCCTTGGGTGCAAATTCACTGGTGAAGGTGGAGTTCTGAAATTTTTTCAAGGTGCTCGTTTGATCATGAAAGCACACAGATCTGGTTCGTTGTATACTTTATTGGGATCCACTATTATAGGCCCTACTACAGTTTCGGTATCAGACAATTTATCTGATTTTGATGGCATTAAATTTTGACATATGCCCATTAGGGCTTTTGCGGAGAAGGTAAAGCAAATTTACTATATCATCTAAAATTAGGCCAATGTGGAGATTTGTAATATGGCCATTATTTTATCAAATGGAGTCCATCTCATATAAGCATAAGCATCTTTGCAAAGTGTAGACTTTGTTGGCAATATTCTTTGGGACCCAAAAATATTGCATTGTGTGTTGGACATCATTTGTACAAGTTGTATCTCTTCTTTTACACCTAAGAGGTCAAGACTTTTTTACCTACAAAAAGGGAAGGCCATTAGTTCATTTTAGACACACCAACAAGACTTGTCTTCAATTCTTGTTTCTTCCTTTCTTCCTTTAATAAGAGTGTTTTGTAGGAGAGTTAAGTGTTGGGAAGCACTTGTTGAACCCTTTATTTAGAGTGATCTTGTGAGGTTATTCTCTTAGGGTATTTGAGATTAATTAGAGTATTTACTCTAATTTTGTA
>AWOL01S0068423.1:11758-28463 GCA_000715115.1 Nicotiana otophora
GTTGGTCTTGTTTGTGGATTTGAGGAAAGTGAAAAGAATAAGGGGAGGTGCTGTCCAAAATTTCGTAGATGAGCTAGTCGCTCATTTGTGTTCAGTTCTAGCTTCCGTAAGCTTTACAATGGTCCCTTATTGTTTGTTATAGATTGAAGTACTAACGGGCTGAACCGACGTCGTGTGATTAGGTAATCGACAAAGGTATGTTAAGGCTATCCCTTCTTTAGTTTTGGCATGATCCATATGATACAAACGAAACGAGTAAAAGCACAACTTTCATAAATGGCTCTATTCATAGAAGTACTATGAGTGCCTATGTTCTTGATTTCCCATGTGCCCTATTATTATATCATCTATTCATGGGTCTTAGAAAAATACGTACTTTGATAAAGTTTATCCGAGAGATCTTATTAACTTACTTCATTATGCATTGCATTCATTTATACATGTATATTGACCCATGACCAGATGTCGTTATATACGCGTATATTATATGTATATGGGATATGGGGAAAGGATACGGTGTTATATAAGCACCACCACCTGATCAGCAGGTATACGTTGATGATTTCGCCCACAAAGGCCGAGATGATATGATGGGATGCCCTCAGAGGCTTTGATAATGTTATGTATTCATATACCTATGCATGGTATGACATTTACATGCATATGCATGACATTATAAATGTTTCACGATTCACAGAGATATTCAGACCTACACGTTGAGTTCTTTATACCATGTTTATTTCATGCCTTACATACTCGGTACTTTATTTGTACTGACGTCCCTTTTGTCTGGGGATACTGCGTTTCATGCCCGCAGGTTCCGATAGACAGGTTGACAGTCCTCCTAGTAGGCTATCAGCTCAACGGAAGGAGTTGGTGCACTCCACTTGCTCCGGAGTTTCCTATTTGGTCAGTATGATTTGGACATGTATTGAATGGTATGACGGGGCCCTGTCCCGACCTTTATGACGTTTATGTACTCTTAGAGGCTTGTAGACAGATGTCATGTATATGGACACTTGTATGGCTTTATCGGCCTATGTTCTGAGTATACAAATAATAATGTCGGCATTAAACGCTCGTATGTCACGTGTATAAGTTTCTATATCATGTTGGGTCGTCCTATGTCTAGTATTCCCTTATGTTTTATTCAGGTTATCTCATGATGGCCCTTCTGGCCCATTACCTATGATAGTGTGATAAGAAAAATATGTTACATTGGTCCTCGATTTAGTAAGGCACCGGGTGCCCGTCGCGGCCCTCCGATTTGGGTCGTGACAGTACCCACAGGGACTTGTGATTAACTATCAACTAAATTAAACCCAAGCAATTAATCTATTCAAGCGAATCCTAAAGTATGAATAATTAACTCAAACTAATTTAGAGTAACAAACTAGGAGATTAAAGGAACAAGTTGGGCAGCTATTGCTCGGATCCCAAATACAGTTCCTCGACTCAAGGAGTGGGTCGAGGGCATCGTTTTACAAAGACCTTATTCCGAGCATTCGTGGCGCGATCTTTCAAAGGGCTGATGGGATGCCTGTTTGCACGGTGAGATCTCTTTCATGATTAATATTTTGTTTCCCTTTTGCATCATTAAGTCCTCACTTGTTTTATTTCCTTTTGTAGGTTTATCCAAGGATGTCAGATTGAGGCCCCCATACGGTAGTGAAGATTTCCCCACCGAGTCCCCTGCTCCGAGACAGGGTGAAGAGAAGAAAAGAAAAGAAAAAGGACTCCGAATTCTCCGAGCTCGGAGAAGAAGAATCCAAAGAGAAGGCTGGTGCGTAAAACCAAAGAATGCACCAACGCTCGAGCACTATCTTCGGATTCTCTCTATCGGCTGAGTGATTAATCCAAAGAAGAACAAGAAGAAGAAGCCTTCAATCTGGTGGCCCGAGTATCATCACAACTCGAAGGTCAAGGGGCATCCGAACCAAAGAGAGATGAGGCCGATCTGCCTCAGGTTAGGAGCCGGTGAGGAGGCCGTGGCCGTGGCCGAAACTTCTCGGGATGCAGGAGATGCCCTAAAGGAAGCATACGACGTGATTTACATCATTGAGTCGCCTTCATTCACTGAGTCCATGTTCAACGAGGCTCAGATGGTTAAGGAACGTCCCAACGAGGGGGTCATCAGAGCGGATGAACCCTTCTGTGGCTTTTTTGATGGCGTGGATTCTACCGCCACGGAGGACGTCACCGGGTTGGGTGACCTGAAGGTGCCGAAGAAAAGTCTATCTTCGGGAACAAGCGGGCCTCTTCAAGCCCAAAGCTGGTCAACCAGTTTCCAACTCTGAGTGTGGATCCCAACCGGAAGAGGTCGATCATCATCTCTGTTCCAGAGGATGCCCAGATCCTTTCCTCCCTCATAAGGGTGGCCAGCTATCTTCGACGCTTGGTGACCAAGGAGGACCAAGCTAAGATGAATGAGTTAGACGCTCCCTTCCTGTTCAATGAAGCACAACAAGTGCTAAATCGGGTAATTTCAAATATCTCTTGATGATTTCAATTCATACTTGACTAATTTGTAGATAATCTTAACATTTTTCTTTATGTATACAGGCCTCGGTGCTTCATCATGAGACCTTCCTCGGATATCGGGACGAGTTAAACCAGCTTGAGGCCGAGGTCCGAGGGCTCACTGAGAAGAGAGACTCTTACAAACTTCTTAGTGAGCGGCGTGAGGGGAGGCTAAGAGCCTCCGAGCTGAGCTGGAGGTGGCTCGGAAGGAGCATGCCGATTTGATCGAGTAGGTAAAAATATTTGACGTTAGTGACGGTGAGCTAGGCTCGATGAATAACGGCCAAAATCCGCAGGTCCAACAAATATTCGATCGGATCGATCAACTGCGAGCTGAGATGGACGCTGGCAAGGCTGAGACCGATGAATGGAGGGGAAGGATGGACTGCCTGGCCTCGGAAAAGGAGACTGCTCGGGCGCAGCTGGCTTCGGCTGAGTCCCAGCTTCGAGTGGCAAAATAAAAGGCCGAGGTGCAGGCCAAAAGGGTTGGGGGGCTCCAGTCTCAGCTAAGTATGGCCGTCTCCGATTGAAGAAATCTTGCCAAGGAGCTGGAAACGGACAAGTCGGTGGTCGTTGTTGCTAAAGCCGATGCTGAGGAAATGGTGGCCCAATATAAGGCTGATGCCAAGGTGGCCTAGGTTCGAATGAAAGATATCGTCGAGCACGCGAAGCGGCAATCCCGAAGGGAGGCCCTCGAGGAGATACATGCTCAGGGTTTCGACTTGTTGGCCAAAATCGAGAGTGCTAAGGGGCTTGAGGCCGAGGCCAAGAGAGTAGCTTATCCCGAGGAGGACTCCCACGGTTCGAGCGGATCCGAGGGTGGAGGAGACTCCGAAGACCCTGGCGACAAGGCGGGCTTCGGTGAAAACCAGGCCGTTTAAGTGCCTTGTATATTTTTTGTATTTTACTTCTGTACTTTTGTACTTTTTGTCAAGGCCATTTGGCCTTTGTAAAGACTGTATATATAATATAAGGCTTGTTTTTCCCTTCGACGATCTTTGAGTTTTGTTGTGTACTTTGCTTTATTATTTATATTTGCTAAGATCGAAATGCCTTAGCATGATCTGGTTAGGTCATGTTTGGAGGTTCGAACATGCCTTGCCTTTGACATTATTTTGTCTAAGGCATCATGTGGGTTTGGTATGACCAAAACTTTTCCCCAAGGTACTTATACTTTTTTAGATTATAGTTTGCTTAGGGTAGCCTTTAGAATCGGTTTAGAAATTTTTCAAGGCCTTATTTTTTATTACGGGTCACGGACGTCTCTGAGCCGTTTTAATATGGCCGTAGCCTTTTTAGTTAGGGTGTTGCCCAGTGAGCTTGTCACCTCGAGTTATTCGGGCTTGCCTAAGATTAGAGTCCCCAAATAGGGATATAGTAGCCTTTAAGGTTCGGGTGTTGCCTAATAGGTCTTGTGCCCCCGAGCTCTGATAGCCCGAACCGTCCGAGTTTGTTTTTGGACGGCAGTCCCCGATTAGGAATGATCGTTTGAACCCGGATAAAGGTGGCCCTTAGGCTCGATATCTTTAGGGGATCAAATGTAGGAAATTCCTTAAGAGGAAAGAAAAAGAGAAATTCTTAAGGGACAAGATATTTATCCAAACGGTAGAAACATCTTTTTATTCTTGTGTGTAATAGTTACACATGTGTACAAATTTTGTGCCAGGTCTCGAGCAGTCTATGCGGGCACAGTTCATTCGACCGTCTGTCCCTTACAGTAAATCCTATCGATCGAGCCGAGTCTATTCAATCATAAAGTTTCTTTCCTTGCTAAAGTCGTTATCCGAGGGTAATGCGCCCCAATGTTCGGGGTCAATCATAGAGAGGCCTCGAATACTGTTGTCGTGATCTTCGATACCGGTTCGTAATCGACCTTTAATTCTAAGTTAGCACGATATTTTGTTGCTTCATTAAAAACCTTGTCGAAAAACTCATTTGGGACAAAACCAGTTCAAGGGAAAATGAGTTCAACACGTGCTTTTAGGCCTAAAGATTGTATCGTACTTAGATGATTGCCTGTAAGTGTTAGTTCAGAATGCAAATAAATAAGAGGAAATGAACGAGGTCGTACCTTAACATTAGTATCTCTTCAGGCGAGCTATGCTCTAGTTGTTCGGTAGTTGCTCACCGTTCATTGTTCCGACTTTGGATGATCCTTTACCGGGGATCTCGATAATTTGATAAGGGCCTTCTCAGTTTGGTCCCAACTTCACTTCCTTCTGGTTCCGGGTATTTAGCCTGACCTTTCCTAACACCAAGTCCCCGATATTAAAATGTCGAAGGTTGGCCCTTCGATTGTAATATCTCTCGATCCGCTATTTTTGGGCGGCCAACCGAGAAGGGTTGCTTTGCTCCTTTTGTCTAATAGATCTAGGCTCGTATTCGTAGCCTCGTCGTTTGATTCCTTGGTTGCTTATCGGAACTTGAGACTTGGTTCTCTGACTTCTACCGGTATTACAGCTTTGGCGCTATAAACCAGTGAGAACGGGGTGGCCCCGTTACTGGACTTCGATGTCGTACGGTATGCTCATAAGACTTCGGGCAGGATTTCCTACCATTTTCCTTTGGCGTCGGTCAACCTCTTTTTGAGGTTTTGGAGTATGGTTTTGTTGATCGATTCTGCTTGTTCGTTCCCACTAGGGTGGTAGGGTATCGATATGATCCTTTTGATCTTATGATCTTCGAGAAACTTGGTTACTTTGCTGCTGATGAATTGTTTCCCGTTGTCGCATACGATCACAGTCGACATCCCGAACCGGCATATAATGTGTCCTAAATGAAATCGATGACTTCTTTATCCCTGACCTTTTCGTATGGCTGGGGTTCCACCCACTTAGAAAAATAGTTAGTCATAAACAATATAAATTTAGCCTTACCGGGTGCCCATGGAAGGGGGCCAACGATATCCATTCCCCACTTCATGAGCGGATATGGTGATAAAATCGAATGTAGCAGCACCCCGGGCTGATGAATTATCGGAGCATGTCTTTGACATTCATCACATTTTCGTATGAACTCCTTCGTATCCTTTTCCATATCGATCGAGTAGTAGCCGACTCTGATTATTTTTTGAACCAATAATTCAGCGCCTGAATGATTTCCACAGGTGCCTTCGTGGATTTCCATCAAAACATACTCTGTATCCCCTGGTCCTAGACATATCGCGAGTGGTCCATCAAATGTTCTTCTGAACAGGGTTCCGTCTTCGGATAGGCTAAACCTGGCTACCTTTGTATGTAGGGCCCTCGATTCTTTTGTATCCGAGGGCAATTTTCTGCTCTTTAGATATTCTATATATTTATTTCTCCAGTCCCAAGTTAGGCTCGTTGAGTTAATCTCGGCATGGCCTTCTTCCACTACCGATCTCATAAGTTGTATGACTGCCCTCGAGTTAAACTTGTCATCCTCGACCGATGATCCTAAGTTAGCAAGGGCATTGTCCTCACTGTTTTGTTCCCGAGGTACGTGTTGCAAAGTCTATTCTTTGAACTGATGTAATGTTCCCTGCAACTTATCCAGGTACCTTTGCATTCGTTCTTCTCTGACCTCGAACGTCCCATTAACTTGGTTCACCACGAGGAGGGAGTCACACTTGGCTTTGATCACCTCTGCTCCCAAGCATTTGGCTAGTTCTAGACCTGCAATCATGGCCTGATATATTCAGTCTCCTTATTAGTCAATTTCACAGTCCTAATAGATTGTCTAACAACATTGCCTGTTGGTGGCTTCAATACGATGCCAAGTCTAGAACCTTTTGCATTCGAAGCACCATCCGTAAAGAGGGTCCAGATCCCCGAGGAGGTCCTGAGTTGATTAATAACTCTTTTTCGACCTCGGGTATTAGGACCGGTGTAAAGTCGGCCACATAGTCTGCCAAAATTTGAGATTTAATGGCGGTCCGGGGTCGATATTCAATATCGTAACCACTGATTTCCACAGCCCATTTGGCCAACCGACCTGAGTGCTCGAGCTTATGCATAACATTCCTCAATGGGTAAGTAGTCACGACACATATGGGGTGACACTAGAAGTATGGTTTTATATTTCTAGAGGCGCTTAGCAAAGCGAGCGCCAGCTTTTCTAGGTGAGGGTACCTAGTTTCGGCCTCACCTAGGGTCCTGCTAACATAGTAAATTAAAAATTGTGTACCTTGCTCTTCCCGGACCAGGACTTCACTTACCGCTATGTCCGATACTACCAAGTACAAGTATAGTTGTTCGTCTGTCTTCGGCGTGTGAAGCAGCGGTGGGCTCGATAGATACCGCTTGAGTTCCTCCAAGTCCTGTTGGCACTCCGGGGTTCATGAGAAGTTATTCTTTTTCTTCAATAGTGTGAAGAACCCGTGGCTCTTGTCGGAGGACCTCGAGATGAATGTCCCCAGGGCGGCTATGCGCCCGGTTAATCTTTGCACGGCCTTCACGTTGTCCAAAACTGTGATATCTTCGATGGCTTTAATCTTGTCGGGGTTGATCTCGATTCCTCGATTGGATACCATGAACCCGAGGAATTTACCTGATCCAACTCCAAACGCACATTTCTCTGCGTTTAGCTTCATATTGCATTTCTTAAATATGCCGAAGGTTTCCTGCAAATGTTTTAAATGGTCCTCTGCTCGTAGGGACTTAACCAACATATTGTCAATGTAAACCTCCATTGATTTTACTATTTGTTCCTCGAACATCCGGTTTACTAGGAGTTGGTAAGTGGCACCGACATTTTTTAATCTGAATGGCATCATGTTATAGCAGTATGTGCCATACTTAGTGATTAAGGAAGTTTTTTTCTGATCATCTGGGTTCATCCGTATTTGGTTGTACCCGGAGTACGCATCGAGAAAACTAAGGATCTCGTGGTCGGCCATGGCATCGATCATGCGATCGATGTTGGGCAAAGGGAAGGAGTCCTTCGGACATGCCTTATTCAAATCCTTATAGTCTACACACATTCTTAATTTATTCCCTTTTTTAAGGATTGCTATTACATTTTCTAACCAATCCGAGTATTTGACTTCCCGAATGGACCCTATTTTGAAGAGTTTAGATACCTCATCCTTGATGAAAGCATGTTTGACCTTGGACTGGGGTCCCCTCTTTTGCTTGACCGGATGAAACTTTGGGTCCATGCTCAGTTTGGGAGTGGTTATCTCATGCGGGATCCCTGTCATATCAAGGTGGGACCAAGCGAAACAATCTTCATTACCTATAAGAAATTGAATGAGTTTTTTCCTGATCTCGGGGCTTAACCCCGTGCCCAGGTATACCTTTTGATCGGGCAAGTATTCACTTAATGCGACTTGTTCTAGTTCCTCGACCGTTGATTTTGTAGCGTCAAAGTCATCGGGGGCTATGAAAGATCTGGGGACCCCATAATCATCGTCTTCATCAGTCCCCTGTTTCTCCGGTTGAGTCGGGGCTGGTGTCGGTAATTGCTATTTAGCTTATTGCTTTGCGGCCGAACCCGACACCTTTGTCGTTGCAAGTACGGATATCAAAATTGCCTCTTCCACTGCAAACATCTCTTTTGTGGCTGGCTGTTCTCTGTAGATTGTTTTAATCCCACCTGGTGTTGGGAATTTTAACACTTGGTGCAGAGTCGAGGGTATTGCCTTCATGTTGTGGATCCATGGCCTCCCGAACAAAGCATTGTACCTCATGTCTCCTTCGATCACATAAAACTTAGCTTCCTGGATGGTCCTAGTGGTGTTCACCGATAATGTTATCTCCCCCTAGTCGTTTCACATGCGATGTTGAATTCGTTTAGCATTTGGACTGCAGGCACGATTTGATCTTGTAGACGAAGCTGCTCCACGACCCTCGATCGGATGATGTTGGCCGAGCTACCTAGATCAATTAACACACGCTTAAGTCAAAATTTATTTATGAGTACAGATATTACTAGTGCATCATTGTGGGGATGCACGATCCCTTATGTGTCCTCGTCGTTGAAAGACAAGGTTCCTTCTGGTATTTAATCTCTACTCTGTTCTTCCCTCGTGATGGACACTTTGGTGCGCTTCAACATCGGCCCCTAAGGGACATGAACCCCATCGATGATCATGTTAATGGCATGTTGAGGTTATTTTTATTCGGTCTGTTTGTTAGAATCCCTATTCTTGAAATGATTCTTGGCTCGGTCGCTCAAGAATTCCCGAAGATGCCCATTGTTGAATAGTCGGGCTACTTCCTCTCTCAACTATCAGCAATCGTCTGTTCTGTGGCCATGAGTGTCGTGATATTTACACGTATAGTTAGGATCCCTTTGGTTTGGATCGGATTGTAGAGGTCAAGGCCATTTAGTATCTTTGATGCGTCCGATAGCTGATACAATGGCGGTAATATCGACATTAAAGTTGTATTCTGATAACCTCGGTGCTTCTTCAGGCCCGATGGGCCTGTCGAAGCTGTTTTTTCTCATCAGTCCCCGGTTTCTCTGACCTCGATCACTTCTCCTTTGATTTCTCATATAGTTCCTCCCGGACCCACTGCTTCTTCGGTCTCTATTATACGGCTGATACCAATCCCTATTTGGTCTCGGTTCACGATCGATGTATCTCTTGACTCTGTCGATGGTTCTGACAAGATAAACGGATCCCAAAGGGGCCCCGATTTGATCGTCTTCGACTCTGATTTTTGATTGATACCGATTATACATGTCGGCCCAAATAACAACTGGATATTCTATCAGGTTTTATTTCAACTGTTGTGAAGCCACCGAGCTTCGAACATTGACTCCTTGGGTGAAAGCCTGAATGATGCAATCATCAGCGACCGGTGGCAGGTCCATTTTCCATTTGAAACCTGGACATGAACTCGCTGAGCATCTCGTTATCCTTCTATTTTACCTTGAAAAGGTCCGATTTTCTGGTCTCGACCTTGATGGCCCCGGCGTGTGCTTTCACGAAAGAATCCGCAATCATAGCAAATAAGTTAATAGAATTAGGAGGTAAGTTATGATACCATATCATAGCCCCTTTTGACAGGGTCTCTCCGAACTTCTTCAACAGGATATACTCGATCTCATCATCCTCCAAGTCATTCCATTTGATGGCACATGCATTAGAGGTTACATGCTCATTTGGGTCAGTCGTTCCATTATACTTAGCAATCTCGGGCATGCAAAATTTCTTAGGGATCGGCTTTGGAGCCGCGCTCGGATGAAAAGGTTTTTTCACGAACTTTTTGGAATCCAGTACTTTCAATATCGGCGGTGCTTCTGGGATTTGGTCAACCCTAGAATTGTAAGTTTCCACCCTTTTGTCATTAGCTTCAATTTTCTTCTTCCCTGATTCTATCTGTTTTGTTAGTTCTTCGAGCATCTTTATGATCTCAGGGTTAGCCCCCGATTCATTTTTATTTGACCTTTTTGCGACCGGTTCATCCTTGCAGGTGACTTCCTGGGGTGGATCGGGTTCAACTCTGCTCGGTGCACGACTTTGGTTCTGTAACTGAGCTATTGCCGCCCATTGAGCCTACATCATGTCGAAGATCACGCATAAATCGATCCCGTCTCCTCCAATATTTTGTGTATTTTGAGTTGCCGATCGGGCTCCACTACAGATGCTATTCTCGGGGTCGGTAGGTAAGTTTGTGTCGATAGCCACATGTGAATTAGCGTCAATCGGGCCCGCGGCCGGAATTTTGATGGGATCAATGGGCGGTGCCTCATCACCGGGCACTATGTTGTAATATTTACCATGATAAATAGACTCATTGTCAACATGTATGGGTGCTGATTAAGAGTTTGACATTTTGAGTTTTAACCTGCAATTAGAGACATTTCAAAGAACAAGTGTAAAGTAGTGTGTATTATGGAGATTTATATAAAATAACCACTATTATCCTTAGCCCCACGATGGGCGCCAAACTGTTTACTCTCAAAATCAGATAACAATTGAATTTGTAAGTGGTTTTAAGGATACGTGGACTAACTGGACACAAAATGATAAATTAGATTGAAATTAAAATAAATAATGACAAAGTAAATGCAAACCACATGAATTAAACAGTCTTAGCCTTGGAAGGTTAATCACTCTCGAGCCAGGTACACTTCGATCGGTGTCAGGACATAGAAGAACAAGAGCTTAAAGAGAAATAATAATGATATATTGCTTTGGAATGCGTGTTACAATGTGTTCAATGAATTATCAGACCTCCCTTTATATAGTAGAGGAGTCCTACTTTAGGTACAATTCTATAAAAGGTAAAAATCCCTTGATTTGCTGATTGTCAGTTCCTTATTGATACGCACCAAGATTCCCGCCGCAATATCTGCACAGTTACAGATATTTCGGTCTTCCGTTGGTTATCCTAACAATGTTTCTCCGAGCTCGTTCGGGGCTAGGGTCGACTCCGGGATCTCGGACTCAATGTTCTTGAAGGCAGGTGTTCTGACCCCGGATTCTAGCCCGGTATGACTTGGGGCCGATCCTCAGTCTTGCATCGTCATGTTTTGAGCCTGTTCTTTCATGTCGTAAGAGAACTCTATCTCGACCGTATACAAAATCAAACTTAAAAATTCAACCATTTTCCCAAAACATAATAGCATCTAAATTTTATGTTTTGATTATGAAATATTCATGAAGCATCTAAAGAATCTAGATAAATTGTATGGGAGATGACTCGCCGGACGTCTAATACTCAACTAAAAATAACAATACAAAATAAAAGGACTAGAAACAAAGCATTGAACTCCATGATTTGAAACAGAGCTCACAAAATGTTGGGATGGGAGGAGGTCCTAACATGTAGCCTGCTCTCTATAATAACTGTGCCTTAAGCCAATGTAGGTTTCAAGGAAAACTTTAGAATGACACTATACCACAACTATACTTAGTAACTAAAAAGTCCTCCTACTAAAGTTAGAATGAGTCTCTGAAAGAATTATGCATGTATGATCATATACAATTAGAATAAATTTCTTTTTATAAACAAATGAAGCAAAATTCATAAAAATTCTTATTTCTTATTTATTTTCTTCTCAAAGCATTCTTATTTATTTCGTTTATAAAAACTCTTCTTTCTTTCTTCTCTTTTCTGGGGAGTTCTGCAACTATCTAAATAGTTATTTTGAGTTCTACAATTCTCTTTTCATACATTCATTTGATGATTTATGACTTGCAGGTAAGGGAAGTTCGGGTTCCCGAGAGGTTGGAAAGTGATTTGGAATACTTAGTTCCTATCTAGAGGCTTTAAGTTAAGAGAGTTGATCAAAGTCAACAGTTTGGGTAAACGAGCTCAGATTCCTAATTTGAAAATATCGAAGGTTAGTATGATAGTTTTGGACTTCTACGTATATCTTGTCTAGTACCCAAGGGACTCGGGTATGATTCGGGCATATATTGTGAAAGTTAAAGCTTGAAAAACTTAAGAGAGTTCATAGTTTCATTTGGACCTTAACTCTTAGTTGTGATTTGTTTTGTATGTGTGGAGCCTTTGGACAAGTTTGTATAGGGTATATAAATAAGTCAGAAACTTGGGTTAATTTCAAGGTGTTCGGGTGTGGTTTGAAAGAGAAAAACCAGCAAGTCAGCACTAGGTCGTAAAGGCTCGTGAAGCGAGGGGAAGAGACGAGCCAGAGAACACCTCATCTGGGGTCCTCACAATGTAAGGCTCTGTGGATGAGATCCTAGGTGCTAAAATTTTAGCTTTTTTGGTATATTTAACTCCCATTTCATACATAGACTTTATTTTATAATTTTAGAAGCTACAAGACACGAATTTGAGAGATGTTTTGTAGGAGGATTGATCTAAGTCATTGACGTAAGAAAGTCTAACCTAGATCTATAATTATTACTTAGATCTATTATCATTTTTGCCTCTATATCAAGGAATGTAAAGAAGAGAAGAGGGGCTTTGACTTAAAATTAATAAAGTATATTTTGAGATTTTGACCACCAATTTGGATTCGAATTTGGAAACTAATCACATATTTGGACTCGTGAGATTATTAGTCCACAAAATCCGACTTTTATTTTTGCTTTTGACTATGTGGGTTCGAGGTTGACGTTTTGTTGACTTTGAGATTTTATTTCAGACCGAACCTTTATCATATGGGGTTAATATTTATAGCTTTATTTGACCTCGTTAATCTTTTTTTGGCTAGATTTTATGCATTTGGAGGGTGGATATAGAGGAAAAGTATTTTGGAAGATTAAAGCCTTGGCTAACCTCGACTTGATGTGGGAATTTTTTAAAAAAGGACTTATGTGCTGCATGTTACGTGTTTGGGCATGGCATATATATGAGGTGATGACCGTATATGCGAGTACCAAGTTTTATTCATGTACAAGGTAGTTTCTTAGGATTTTTATGCCTTGATTGATTACATCCCTCTACTTGTTGTATATTTTATCTGTTATCTGATTATTTGCGTATCTTGTCTATGCTAAAATAATATCATAAGCATCATTCACATGCTAGTTTAATATTATGGATTTCATGTACTTGCCTTACATGATAGAACTCCATAGTCATACATTATTTTCTAAAATTGACCATGTTAGAATTAGACTTAGTTCTCACTATTCATATGAGTTTTTTGGGGTCCTGTGTTGAGGCATCTGATTGGGTGTGTGGATTCACGTTCTTATTTTGAGATATTTGTTCCGGCATATGAATTTACGCGCCGTTTTCCTGCGTATATGATTGCATCCCTTTAGATTCATTGAACATCACAATCCCGCTGGCAGTGTAGGGGCAAGATTTGAGGACACATGGATTTGTGTCAGTTTTGGTATAAAGTTAGAGTCTTTATCATGCACAAACAATATAGACTCTTGATGATGCATCCCTTGTTAATACTATTTGATGCATATTCTTTTTATATGTTATTTTGATGCTCTATTATATATATTGATTATGATACCTGGAGGAACAATTATTATCTTTTGATGCTTTGACTGTGCTTAGTACATGTGCTGTTTCTTGCTATATCTCCTATTATTGTCCATGATTATGAATAGCACAGTTTTATGAAAAGTGGGTATTTTTGTTAGAATCTTGTCATTAATTCGTCGGGGTTAGGAATAATACTTATTGATTATGGGTTAATTTTAGTACCCATAGTATACTTTTATATATTATTATTCAGATACTGATCTGGGTACGAGCTAGACCCAATAGGGAGCTCAATAGCCAAGTACTTGAGAGACTCGATGTGGAGTTGCTTGTCTATCCGCAATGACTTGGAGTCACTTTCTTTTATCTATTACTGTTATCTTGCTCAAATAGTGATGTATTTCAGAGATTTATGTATGTTGATACTCTTAGTGCTCATAATGATGTGACACCAGTTCCTAGGGGTAGTTATGGTTGATTCCGCACTTGTTATATTAGATTTAGACTAAAGTTATGATATTTTCCATGTTTATGATTTATGTTAGTCTTATGCTATACTATATATTTTTTGATTCTCTTGGTTCGCCTAGCGTATTTGATTAGGTGGCATCACGGCCTGCTGGTATTTTAGGTGATGGCCTGCTGGTATTTTAGATAGTAACGAGTACCAAGGATTTTGATATGATTCTTATTCTTGTACAAGTCAAGGGCGATCCCAGTCTAATCGCCTGGGCTCTATCCCTGTAGTGCTGCGTATTTCAATATTATATTCTTAGCATGCTTGTGTTCTTAAGCCTTAACAGTTCCATTTCTTATCACAATGATTCTTGTCATAGTGCCTGAACCAACAATACACTAATCTCATACTCTAGCACGAGTAATTTCGAGATGAAATCCTTCTACAAGGCTAAGGAGAGTTCATTGAAGTCTTAATTAAGTTAAGATGAATGAGACTTGGAAAACAACTAATGAGATAATGGATACATAAAATTGAGCTGCTTAGTTATCGGATTACTTGCTTGAGCTACTTATTTACCCATCCTACTAGCTTGAGCTACTTAACACATGTCATGAATATTAAATGAGGACAAGACACGTGTATAAGCGAATAAAGACTGCATGTGACACCTATTAAGTAACCAAGTAGGTGTGGCAAAAAGGGAAGCCCCAAATTAGTCCACCTAAATGGACATGTGTAGGGTAGCCAAGAGGGCCTTTTTAGAGGATAAATAAAGACACATATCCTCATAATATCCATGTAGTATAAACATAAAGAGAGCCACGAAAGTCTCTCCCAAATTTATCTACTCTAATCCCTCAAGAAGTTGCCGATAATCGTCTTTTTCTTTCAGTTCAAGTTAACGGGTAATCTCCAATCTTGAAGGATCTTAAGTGAATCAAGTTAATGGTCATCAAGGGAAAGATACTATAATTTTTTCATCCCTAAAAGATCTGATATAGGTAAGAAATTCAAATCTTCTTCATTTATTTAAGTTTACCTAAGTTCTAGCTAGGTTGTTTGCCGAAGGACTTGAGAAGTAGGGGCTGAAAATTGAGTTGAAGTTGTTGAGGTGTTATGGACTGTTTGGAGTAGTTTTATATTATTATATTGCTGTCACATGTGAATATTGGCTTGTACATACTGGTTTTTAACCTTATTGGGGCCTTAACTAAGTTGTGAGAGTAAGAATTGATGAAGTAAAAATCTGAAAATCAATTTTGAGTTGCTATAATTTGTGCACTGGTATGAGTTCATTTTTTTGTTGTGTTGTGGCTTAAAAATAAGTATGTATAACCTGAGTATATTGTGTTTTTCAATATCGAAGTATATTCAAGTTCAAGCTAAATTTTAGGGATGGAAAAGTGCAAAGTAGCACTGAGTTATTGTGTGAGATTGTGTGGACTGTTTTGGTGATGTATTGCGATGAATTTTACGGTGGGATATTGATGTAATATGTTTGTTGATATTCTGTTCATGTTGGTCTTGTTGTTTGATTTGAGGAAAGGAAAACAATAAGGGGAGGTGTTGTCCAATTACTCTTAGACGAGCTAGTCGCTCATTCGTGTTGAATTCTAGCTTTCGTAAGCTTAACAATGCTTCCATATCGTTGTTGTAGATTGAAGTACTAACGGGTTGAACCAACGCCATGAGGTTAAGTAAACGGCATAAGTATGTTAAGGATATTCCTTCTTTCCTTTTGGCATGGTCCATATGATACAAACAAAACAAGCAAACGTACAACTTACACAAATGACTCTATTCTTAAGAGTACTAGGGGTGCCTATGTTCTTGATTCCCCATGTGTCCTATTATTATATCGTCTGTTCTTGGGTCTCAGAAAATACGTAAGTTGATAAAGTTTATTTCATGATATTAACTAAAGGCATATTGATCTTATTACTTTCCGAGAGATGTTATTGACTTACTTCCGTATGCATTGCATTTATCTATACATGTATATTGACCCATGACCAGATATCGTTATATACGCATAAATTTTATATATATATATATATATGGTGTATGGGGAAAGGCTACGACATTATATGCGTACCACCACCTGATCGGCTGATATACTTTGATGATTTCACCCATTGAGACCGAGATGATATGATGAGATGCACTTAGAGACTGGATGATTTATGTATGCCATATACATATGCATGATATGACATTCATATGCATATGGATGACATTATAAATATTTCATGATTCACAGAGCTGTTCAGACTTACAGGTTGAGTCTTTACTCCATGTTTCTTTTACGTCTTTTATATACTGCTTTTCATGACTTATATACTCGGTATATTATTCGTACGGATACCCCTTTTGCCTGGGAATGCTGTGTTATATGCTATAGGTCCCGATAGACAGATTGACAGTCCTCCTAGTAGCTTATCAGCTCAGCAAAAGTTGTTGGCGTACTTTACTTGCTTTGGAGTTGCCTATTTGGTCGGTATGCTTTGGATATGTAATTATTGGTATGGCGGGGCCTTGTCCTGACCTTTATGATATTTATGTACTCTTAGAGGCTTATAGACAGATGTCATTCATATGAAAGATTGTATGGCCTTGTTGGCCTATATTTTGAGTGTTCAAGCGATCATTTTGGTCTTATAGTCCCGTATGTCATATGTATAAGTTTGTATTCCATGTTGGGTCGTCTTATGTTGAGTATTCCCTTACATTTGATTCTGGTTATATCATGATGGCCCTTCTGGCCCATTAACCCATGAATGTACGATATGAGAGATACGTTACGTTGGTACTCGGTTGGGTAAGGCACCAGGTGCCCGTCGTGGTCCATCAGTTTGGGTGGTGACAAAAGTGGTATCAGAGCAGTTCTATC